>LJIJ01001563.1:0-41205 GCA_001718145.1 Orchesella cincta
AATTATCTTCAATATACATAAAACTAAATGAAAGACCAAGTTTTTTCCGCTTAACTAATAAGCTAGAACGTAGAGTAATCGGCGCGGTGTAGTGTAAGTTGAGGTATACGCGGCAGTAAATATCAGAAGGAACAGCGTCACAGTTCAAAAAGCAACAAAAGTGTAGCAAGAGATATTAAAAGGAACCAGTTTTTTCTAAATAGCTATAATAATATGTAATAATAATAAATTAAATAGATTTTTTTGAAGATATTATATCAACATTTTAACGAGGAGGCAACATAAAGTTATGTGTGCTTCATAAAGTAATGTGATATAATTTTCCTCGAATTTTCCGTGCCTTTCTGATTTCTATATAACCATTCAAAATCAGGACACGGAAAATGTTTGTAAGTTAACAACGTCCTGCCATTTTTAAGTACAAAAATAAACATGCCAGCCTAGTAGGATTGTGTTATTTTAAAGTATTGTAAGTTTTCCTGTATTAACTGCGCGCTATGCCTGCAACTTACACTAGGCCCGATTACTCTACTTATTAGACGGAATAAATTTGGTCCTTTCATGTGAGCTTAAGTATATGAAGAAATATTAACATGTCTATTACCTTCATAATAACTCTGAATGCCTCTTCATAATTGTTCGTGAAAGATATCTATCTACCAACAAAAAGTTTGGACAGTTTTTTTTGTTGCGTCGTAGTAATTTCAAAAAGTGAGTTTTACAAAAAACTGGTATGTCACCATAATTTTCAGGCGTAGTTTTTTTTAGCACTAGGAAACGACTAATGATTACGCTTATCTTGAAGTCGGCACCTCAAGACCTTTCCTTGTGAGTCCCAGAAAACGAGATAAAAATCATTATTTTGATCTGGTGAAAGTAAAATAATCCCAATTGAAGTCGATTGCCAAGCTCCCTAGACCAAAGGTAAAATGGCTCAGAGTGAAAAGTATTAAAAATAATATAATAAAGAATTAAAACCAATTTCGACACTTGTTTGGTTTATTGCTACTCTGAAAAACGTTAACTATCAGTAAAAGCGGGTTCTGGCACGAGATCTCTAATGTAAGTAGAAGGGTTCTGTGGTTTATCTACATACCCAATCTACAAAGTTTGTTGAAAACTGCGTGGTAATGATACAGTCGATCCACTGATGACTTTGGCCGTCGCGGCTACGTGGAAGTCGCAAGTAGAATCTACGTAAAAACCACCATAGAGGTGCTGGGATATATGGTGTATCATGCGTGAAAGTAACGGTGGATTCAACGTAGATTTAGCGTTAATTTTGTGTACAAAATGCTTGCATGCACGTGGTTTATTAGCGGTGGTTTTAATTGTCATAATTAATGCTATTTTATGATAAATGCAATGATAATTATTTACTGCTGGTGAACACCCGAGAATCATAATTGAGTAAAACAAGTAAGCACAACAAGAAAACTACGTTTAATTTGAATACGAAGGGATGTTGTTGATTTTCAACAGTGGTAAGGAATAGAGAAGGTGAGTTAATTCGAATACGCAATTAACTGGTATTCGACTGTCATCAAAACTTAGCACATTAAACAATCTGATAAAATGATCCACTGATTTAAATATTTCACTGATCCATACATTCCAAAACAATCCGATAAACACCTGAAGATAAGCACTAAAATTGACAAAATTATACTCCCACTTATACCGCTCATTTCGGTTTCAATATTATTACTATGCTAGCTAACTATTTTATATTGACTTCCCTCAAATTCTAGAATTTAAAGAATAAAAGAATGAGTCTGAATGCAATCTCACCTATCAAACACCCAACCGCAAATGAGTAATAATGAGACTGTGCATGCAAGTCAACTGACTGAAGTAAACAGTGCAAGTTGTGTTGTAAGTAACAACGGTCAAAAAATAGACATGAGTTTGTCTACCTGAATTCCACGTTGTTTTCACCAAATAATATCACTTTAATACATGGTCTACTTTAGTCACGTCGAATCAACGCCAATTCCACGCATTGAAAATATAGTGGTTTTAAGTTTGTAAGGCTACTTGTAGACAACGTAGAAGCAACATTGGTAAATGCAACCATCTCCAATGTTGAAAATGAACGGTTATTTCTACGTGGTATTTTAGTAAACCTTTCCACTGTGGGCCCTTCCACCATTTATTGAGGTGGTTTCTACGAACGCTTGTAGATTGGGTATCTTGTAAGCGGAGTCTGTAATTCCCAACGTTTTAAGTAAAAGCCTTCTGCTTCTAAGGCAGCGATATAGTGCTGTAGAAATTAAGGCTTCCAAGTTTTTCAGTAGAAGACGTCATCGTGTTAAAAATATGTAGAAGGATTCATGTTCCATTCAGAGAGATATTAAATAATGAAGTTGTTTATGTTACCTCTGTCATTAGTACAAATTATAATAATAACTGTTATTTAGCGTAGCCCTCTATCTATGATTTGCCAGAGTGAAATTTCTAGAGTATGTGTGAAAATGTTGCACAAATATTGTTAATTTCATAAAACCGTTAAATTAAACAATACATCACTTGGACGTCTGTTTTATTTTTAATGAACACATTTGTCACAGCCCTTCATTAGTTTTATGAAAGTACATTTGTCTTCTTGAATATTCAGTCAAACTTGGCTACACGGACCCCCATTATAGTGACCCCTTCCCTTATAAGGACCCTGAAATTTTAACGTGGGAAACCCCTGTCTATGTTAAAAAGGGGCTTTATAAGGATCCCTGCCAATGTTGACCCATTTTTTCACTTCCCTTGGGGGGTCTGTAAAGCCAACTTTGACTGTTATTTACGAAAATATGTTGGAATTTAGTTACTCTCAATTCTGTAAACCCCACTCTACTAATGTTAAGTCTTGCGAGTAAACAAACTACAACGAACTACTTTTACTTGCTTGAAATATTAACGAGAGGTAAACAATTTTATTGGTAGAAATCCTACAAACTTCTAAACTCATTTTATATAATTTTCTCCGTACCTAGGTTATTTTTCCAGTGTATACAAGCTTGAAAATGGAAACACAAAATAAATCTACATATAACCGTTATGATGTTTCTCGTTACAAATTAAACAGTTGAGTCTCAACATTAAAAAGGCAAAACTGAGAGTCTGTTAGTTGGTAAATACTAATAATTCTGCTTTATGTACATTTCTAGCTCGTCTTTTACTGTGTGTTTAGCAAAGTACAAGCACACTGTAAAAATTATGTCGTATGTCACGACGAACCCTAAACTTACATGATTGAATCTGACTTTCATACTTTCAAACTGAATCGAAGCCCATAATAATTCAATTTTCCTATAAGGAGAAATCGTTAAGCTTAATTGCTTGTCAGTAATTTACAGCTAATTCAGTGGTGTGGGGTTTTAAATTAAAATGAAATAGGCAAGGTTTTCTAAGGCTAGCTATATTGTCAGAATTGTCCTTGATAAAAGAAAAGCTAATATTGAAAACTCAATTGTACGCTTTTTTGAAAGATATTAAAATTGACAAGCGGGGTTGTCAATCACAAATGCTCGTGCAGTACCCAGTATAAAATTAAAGCAACTCAAAGCTCACAGGTTTACAAAATTTTATAGTATTAATACATTAAAACATTTACATACATCAGAAAATGGGGCGACTTAACTTCCTAAAAGGATTTTATGTTAGGTTAGTTAATTTCAAGCTAAAGTCTCCATTGGAAGTATTCTTAACACATTTCCAAATCGCACAACAGCTTCGTATGATGCCCTTGCAAGTGAACGACACGCTAAACAGAAATAGAATCTTGTATAATTTCCACCTGTCGAAGCTATGGCACTGGATTGGACTTTTACCATTAATAGCATCTGTTTTCGAACTATACTTATCTGTTAACGTGTCATCTAACTTTAATCTGTATATTAGTATGTACCGCGGAATCCTTGTATTTTTACTTTTTACGACACAAGCATTTTACTCAAAACTTTATTGCAGCCCGGGGGACTTTGCACAGCTAATAAACCATCTAATAATATTTTTTTCCAAAAGAGGTAAGACTTTATATACATAAAAGAAATATGGCTCTGAAAATTTGTTGATCATATTGATACTTACTTATACCGACAATAGGTAAAAACAACAAAACATTTAATAAGGACGACTTGGGACTATCCGCTGTTCTAACGCTTGCAATTTTAGCAAACATTATTGGTCTTTTCACAGTAACACTGATTTCAGCAATATTTCCGCAAATTCATGAGCCATTGTTTGAGGTGCTGTTACCAATCAGTCTGAATCCAAAATCTGTGCCGTTCAGATTATTGTTGCTTCTTTTAGAATCTTTGGCACTGTTTCCATCAGCGACTGTGGGAATTGCTGTTCTTAACTGCTGTTTTCTTAGTATAATTTGTATTTGCCAAGATGCTTCCACTCTGAAGCAGCATTTACAGACCAGGATAGAAACCAAAGTGTTGACTACAGCTCAAAGAATGTTAGGTCGTTATCAACAACTTCAACTTGCTGTCTTTCTATTTAATAAATGTTTTCAAGACTGTGTTATGCCACTAATTCAGTTTTGTGGAGCCGCATGCCTCATCTCAGCAAGTGTTCTTTTGATCCCTTTTCACTCAAGCTTGGGAAGAGCTGGGCATATTCTGGTAGGATTGTTTATTGTTTACATTGTGATTCTGCTTTGTTTTATGATTGAATTTGGCAGCAAACCAAGAATTATTTCAACAAAGATTTTGCGAACTTGGAGAAACGATAGCACTTCAAAAAAATTAGCTAAGTCGTGTAGACCACTTAAAATTGCGGTTAGCTCCTTTCATGAAATCAATAGGCAAAGGGCACCAGCACTTTTACGATTTTGCTTGCAGAGAATTTGTTTCATAGTTTTGCAAGTAGAGGCACGAAGTCTTCATTTATAAAAGAAAAAGATTACCTATGCTTTATGCTGAAACTTAATTTCATGCATCAGTCAGTGTAAGTATTGTTCTTGTATTTTAATAAAAGTATATATCAGACAAAGTTTGAACGGTAAATTAAAAATTGATTGTCTATACTTTAATGTGCTTTGTCTGTGTTTTTCCATGACCAAAAATATACTGTTGTTTACTTCCTCTAGGTGTTTAAATTTAGATAAATGGTAGTAGTATAAATAAGTAATAAGTTTTCGTATATGTGTGTTTGCGATGGTTGGACGAATAAATAAAGTTTAAAAAATTTCTCTTGTTTTCATTCTCACATAAGACAAAGGTTTCTTGTGGAACCATTGCGATGTTGAAAAATACACTTTTGAGCAACGTGCGAAGCTCTTCATTCACAGAATGCAAACATAAAATGCAGAACGTTGGGAATTAGTAATCCAACAAAACAAAGTTTCATTGGGAAGTTTCGCTTCTTTGGCAACAAATTAAAGTTTAACATCTAACCTAAAAACTTTTATGGAGTTTAGTAAGTGAAAATTTAACGCAAGTCTGGCCTTCTAGACAGTTTTTATTCAAAATTCTGATGTTCCAAATTTTTGGGCTCTGGGGTTTTACTCAAAGATGTGGTAATTCAAAAGCTTTTTTGGAAACATAAATTATAATTTACATTGGAAAAATAATATTAAGCATAATTTTGCCACTTTTGAATCAACATTTTCGTCCTGTCACCTAAACTTGGCTCAATCCGGTGCTTTTGTCAACCGAAAAATATTCATATAAATTCGAAAACAGTGTTTTGCAAACACTTAAATACACCATCGTGTTTCAGGCAAATCAAAAAATTTATGGATTCATTACTGTACAAGACTATAATTCAGGCACGTAATAAACATATGTTATATGTAATGCTGATAGCCAGATATCCGTATATTTCATGTCGGGATGTCCGAATAAAATATACCAATTGTCACATATACCTATAAAAACTAGGATTTACTCCGCAAAAGTATCCGTTTTTACTAATATATACGTTATATATACTTATACTGACTTATAATAAGACGAACATACTAATTGTGCATAAACTATGTATTCCTTACTAATTGAAGAGTTGCTATCTTCATACCTTAATAGTTTACTAACCCAAGTATAGTAACCTTAAACCAACGATTCTATATGCAAGCGCAAACCATATATTTGGGAATGCCTACCTCAAAATAAGCAACAAATTCATAGTTGATTCAATTGAAACCCTGAAATTAACATGCTGTATTCTCTCAAGAAATTCGAAGTTCCAAACTGAATTCTGATTTTTCTCAGCGACCTTACCATTTCCTGTCTACCTTCTTTGTATATTTTGGAAAGCACTGTTTCCATGCAGGAGCAGTTCCCACTCAACCCAATTCAAATTTCCCGGAAAACTTGTGATTACGGCACAAATGACCGTTGTCTCAATACCAATGGATATCATCATCAGCAATACCATCGATGGCATTATATCATGGTATTTGATCGATGATACAATGCATAGAATTGCTATAAGGATGACTGCAACTAGCATGGAAAGGTGCATGGCATTTTGAAACAGGAGATTAGTATGCAAAGCCAAAATTTGA
Source organism: Orchesella cincta (assembly GCA_001718145.1). Taxonomy (NCBI): domain Eukaryota; kingdom Metazoa; phylum Arthropoda; class Collembola; order Entomobryomorpha; family Orchesellidae; genus Orchesella; species Orchesella cincta. The sequence continues at coordinate 6,512 of LJIJ01001563.1, forward strand.
AGAATCCGATATTTCCTACCGGAGCTGTTGAATGAACCCCTTTTCAACGACAAGATCCCAATAATTAGAGCTCCGTGGGTCACAACCAGTCCAAATACAATAAGATAACCGTGAAACATCCATGAGCAGAGATCCCAAACATGTAGAATTAGTAGTACACTCCGAATTCCAGTTTTCATATACCAGAAACCCCCTGGTGCTATGAGTGAAGATGGAAATGGAGGCAAATTTGAGAATGCAATGATCGAGATGAGAAAACCCAAGGTTGTTACGAATTGGCTACTTCTGACTAGCACTAGAAGTCTCTTTTCGAGAATGGCATGCAGGTTTCCTTTTAAAGACCGGGTAATTAGTACTTGTAATACTATGCACCTTATAAAATTTCTTACCGATTCCAAATTTGTTGAAATTCTGTATTATCCAGTTAAGCAGCCCGCAGAAATCCAGAGTGTCGCCCCAACAAACCTGGTAGTAAAGTATTGTCCAGCATTGAATCACAAGAAAGAGAATACGAAGTAGGGAATTGTACTTATCTGTATCTTTTTGAATGATTCCATTCAATATTGCTTCGTAAGCTATGCAAATCAGAATCATAAAGTGGATCCCATAAGCAACATATTTTTTGACTCGGGATTTATTTACGACCAGCTCCTTTTTTCAGCATTCCAAACGACGGGTGTGCATTTTGTTAGTTTACAAAGATCAACGTGAAATCGTAGATGTCCTTCGATGCTCGTGTTCAGTAAGTTTATGTTATGACTTTTGGAGAAAGCTGGTAAGTTTACCTTCGGAAAAAAATCCGAAAACCTTCATTTTTCAACTTTAGCAGAGCTCAAACTCTCAAGCTTTTCTTGTTATATACGTCAACGTTGGTTTAAGCTGATGAAGCAAAGGGATTCAAACGCTTAATTAAACAACGCCAATTTCAAGTAAGAAAATGATAAGGAATTGCCGTGTATATGGTTGATTTAATCTTTCAATTTGTTCTTATTATTTATTACTTGAATAATTCTATTTTCATTACTGACGGAATAGAACATAGCCTAAAATTTATAACTTTTGTTTCTTAAGAAACCTATAATTTACTTTATACTCGTGTACTAAAATTACAGAGCAGGTATTCATAGAAGATATTATAACAAAGCTAATTAATTCCAACTTTAAACTAAAATTTTGAAAACAGTTTGTGTGTCCATGTTAATATACATATATATGGCAATAATAAATAAGTATTATTACTTGGACTTGGTTTGGTTTCGTATTTGCTGGGTTTCATTAGCGGCATTCATCAGATATGTAATTCTTAATAATTAATGACGAATAATCTTACTTTTCATACATGCGGCCAACAGGAAACTACTCAAAGGATTTAATTAAAGTTATCATAATAACAAACTTCTTAAAGAAGCAAATTAAAAGTATCTAGATTCTTTAAAGGAAAATCAATGATACTAAACAACAGCAAAACAAAAATGATCACCATTAGCACGAGCAAACGAATGAATTTGCTACAAAATTTTGGTTTTGATTTCAGTGGATACCGGGTTCAAAATAGCAGCAATCTAAAGTGCTTGGGAATAACATTTGACAGGACTTTAAATTGGCGAAATCATATAGAATCCGTGGCAAAAGGATGCTACATACGAATCAGAGCATTGTACACTATAAAAAGTTACCTGACGGTAGAGCAGTTAAAGTTGTTGTGCAATAGTCTAATATATTCGTTGGTTGGGTACATGGTTGTTGTTTATGGGTGCACTAATGAGGTGCATTTAAAAATAATGGAAAAAGTAGTACGTACTCTTGCAAGACTAGTTCTAAGTATTAGAAAGTATGACAGGATCGCAGGTGCGATGTATGAACAGTTAGAGTGGTTATTACCACGGGAGTTCTGCGAGTTTAAAACGCTTTGTTACATGTTTAAGTTATCTAAAGAGGGCACTGTTGATTTCTTTAAAGATTATTATGTTTCAATGAGTCAACTCATGGCTATAGCATGAGAAATTCTTCTATTAAACATGGTTTTACTCCAAAAACTGAGTCCGGGAGGAAAACTTTCCACTGGAGGAGTGTAAAAGTGTGGAATGACCTTCCTCAATCAATCAAATCCCTGTCCAAGTTCAAGTGTTTTAAAGTGAAAGTGAAGGAACTACTCTTAAGTAAATGTAAAATGCTTGTAAATTAATGAACTGGTTGTTAATGAAAAATGGAGACTGACCTTGTGATATACAATATTTATGTTAATTTGACGTATTTTCTAATAATGAATTTTTTTTTTTTTTTACAATATAATTATTAAACCTAAACGATGACTAATATGCTCGCTTGGCGAGGTGTCACCGTATTATCTACTGTATGGAAATGAATACAAAAGGATTGAATAAAATTGACCCACTAAACTAAACTAAACTAAACCGTGACTCTGCCGGAGTGCGGCTACGTGTAATAAAGTCCAAGTCCAAGTACTTAGAAGTTTTGCACATAGTTTCTTCCTTTCATTTCTCATAAGATTCTCATCCTCAGTTATTTTATTTACATACCAAAGGACATTGCCTTTGTCTTCATTTCCAGTAACATTTTCACTAATCAGTTTTTTACTATTTCAAACTCCAATATTATCAAACATCACTGCAAACTATTCTACACACACTCACTGGTCAAACTTCACAGAATTAATGTATTTTCTGTTTTTACCTATTGTCTGTATTACCTGCAATTGCAGATTAACAAGAATACTGTTGGAGAAAAAAAAGATTAGCAAAAAAGGGTTTTTGGCTATATTTGTTTATTTTTTTCTGTGAATTAACACTTTTCCGAGAAAAACTAAAACGACAAAAGTTATTTACGTATTTAACAGCCGTTCGTTCGTGCAAAAAATCAACATAATTTTTTCGGTTCAATAAAATCCGCGATATTTAAGAGGTTTATGAGAATTTTGAAAATGATGTAATTATCGAAATGTAGCATTGCTAAATATAAAAAATGCAACGATTCGTATGCGTTTTCATTCGGTTTCCCCCAATTGATATATTAATTTGTACACAACCCCTTCTCATTTTGCATAATTTTGTCTATGAGAGCACGTCTATTTACATTCTCACTCCCATTAAATTACCATCGTACTTTACATTACAAATAAAAAAATTTCAACTAATTAACAACAATTCAAATACATTTTATGCCATAGTGTTTCTATTAAATTAAAAATGCTCTCAGATGCTGAACTATCAAGTTTCAAAGTGTTGCAATGCATGCTAGTTCCGCATTTCCGCTACGATAACGAAAAGACTTAAACAGATTATTGCACCGAATATTTCTAAATGCTACTATTTTAGGAGCTAGATAGTTTCAGGAATACATCATCAACATCGTCTGCAATAGGTTGATATACTCTTATGGAGTGTTCCATTGCCTACACGCCATACGCACTTCATTCTCTTTATGGGGCAAAAAGGGCTGAATTTTAGGGTTCTGAAAGGAGAACTAGAAATAGAGTTGAATTATTGTGTCTCGAATCGTGTAATCATCGTGTTCTCGATCCCAAGAAATACATTATTAAGTATACGTACACATGTGTGCTGCTCTTTTTTCGTGTTCTCAGTTCTCATTAGAATTTAATTCTCCCTAACTTGCCATAACCTCGACTGACTCATGCTAATGAGTTACGCAGATTCAGGAAGACGAAGTCGAATACAATTAGTTCCTGTTTGTTTAAACTAATTTACTAAATTACTGCATTCCATCGTTAACGTTTACGTGCTAAAGTTTTCGTTTTATTGATGAAGCATAAAATTTATTTGTAAATAGAGAATGTTCTGTTGACAGTGTCATCCAGTTTGAGTGTGAAAGTCTGAAAATGGAAGAAATTTACCCACAACCTGTTGGAGACGGAGATGAATCTGGTGAAGGCGATACACACCCTTTACAAAATCCTGTGGTACGTAAAATCATAAAACTAAATCACTTTATTAGTGAACTCGGGTAACTACTAAATTTGTTCTCTCATTTTTTATGTGAAGGTTCTGGAGAGAATTTTTGAGCTGATTCCATTTGAGCTCAAAAACTTTCGCAATTTTCGTCTCGTCTCTCGAGCTTGGCTTACCTTATCGTTCTCCAAGTGGCGTCAAAATGCGAAGCTCGCCCTTGTCGACAAGAATCTAAAGAAAAAAGGAGATAGGAATGGTGCTCGGCTATCTCGACAGTTATACTTGGGGCTACTTGAGAATAACCAGTTTCAGCTAGGCCAACACCCATTTCGGAAGTACTCCCTAAAAAACTGGAAAATTAATCTCCAGTCAGTGAATCAGGATGGAGAACAAGACCAACTCCACTTTTGGAATAGAGTGGGACCGCTGATGACCCATCTGGTTTTGGAAACTTGCAAATTTTCTGGGATTGCGGATCTCCGCTTTGTAATTTTCCAGGCAACATCAAACCTACAAAGTTTGAGCTTGCTTCGGAACGAGTACACCACCGAGAGACTTGCTGTCAAAGTTCAGAGACTAGATCCCAAACTGCCCCATCACGCTTTAGTACCATCCGAGCAAGTTCGGAAAAAGTTGATGGAGTTTAGCATCGACGTTGTTGTGGATGTAGATGAGGAAAGTGACAATGAAAATGATAGAGATGATGAAGAAACTTCAGCACAGATTGAGTACTTCCCAATAACGTGGATTGAAGTCTTCATTCACTTCCCTAGCATCAAGGTAGACACCATCAACCTTAACAGTGAACAACTTAAGAAGGTTGAACTGATAGTAACTTTTATTTTTATTTCACAGAAAATTGGTCACCTTCAACTTGGCTACAATACAGCAGAAGCTGAGCTCTTGGAGTTTTTTGAAAGTCTTGAAATCCTCCGAAATGAACATGGATCTCGTTATCTAGCAGACCTTCAGGATGTGGAGTTGCTGTAAGGCACAACAACACGAATTTAAAATGTATGCTTAATCCATTAAAAGATTATTGTCAATTACCTTTCCGTTTTATAGCCACGATGCCTTTGGTTCGATGCTTATCACCGCCATTAACCGGCTTCGTTTTCCGCTCAAGAGACTGGCATTGTGCATACATCCGGCGGTAGATGAGGAAACATTTCAGCAACTGCTTCAGTATCCTCTTGAATTTATGAATTTGCATAGGGAAATGTATTTCAATGATCCCGAACCAATGCCGTTCCGAAACTTTCCATTTGGACACCAATTTTTGTCTCTTAAAAAGCTCACCATGCGAGGGCTTATTTCTCAGAACCTGATGTTTTTAAAGGAGTGCCCCAACCTGGAGAAATTCACCTACGATCCCTTTCATGAGGAGCGGTTTGATGCCCATTTAACTCAGCTTTTGGGTGATGCTAACCCTACAAGGCTGGAGAAGTTAAGAGACCTTCGTATCGATAATATGATGTGCAGCGCTGAGCAAATCAGGAAGCTCGGAGAACTCATGCCAAATGTGAAGGCTTTGTTTATTGGATTAGATGGTGGGGGTTTTAGAGCAGTGTGCGAGCTTTGGAGAGAGCTTGATAGCCTCACAATATTTCCCTGGAATTTCGGGGAAGAAGCGTTCCTCGGAAAGGATGAGCGTATTGGGAAGAAATTCCAGAAGCCGAACATAACTCACTTAAAGAATCTCAAATGGCTGAGTGCGTTCAACATACACGAAGAGTACGGTCCGCAGGGGTTTACACAGGCGATGATTTTGGATGGGATTCTTGCCTGCCAAATCTAGACTCTGGTCTCTTTGCTTATTTTCCGAGGTGAGTCAAATTGCTCCCATTTTTGTAAAATATTTTACAATTTTCTCAGTTCTGTGATTTTGTAGGTGAGTTGTGACGTTCGCAAACAACTGGAGATGAAGATTCCAAAATGTCACATTTACGGTGGGGAAAGATGTCAACAAACAAGAGAAAAAACGCATCCGTTAGAGAATTCCGTGTTTCTTGGTAGGCTTTTCCAACTCATCCCATTTGAGCTTGAGGAATTCAAAAATTTCCGGCTTGTTTCACGAGCTTGGAACAAATTCTCTCTTTCAACTTGGCGACAGAATGCATGGCTCACTGTCCTCGACTCCAGGAATGACCCAAAGAGTAAGATTGCTGGAATTCCTCGCCAAGACTATGTGGAGTTTATTGAGAGTGGCCAATATCAACTGATTCAACACCCATTTCGAAAGTACTACTTGGGATGTTGGCAAATTTGTTTGGAGCTAACATATGGAGAAATTAACGAGGTTGACTTTTGGAATCGAGTGGGACCTGAATGACTCACCTGGAGCTGGCACGTTCTGACTTTTCTGGGGTTGCAGACTTTCGCACAGTCATTTTCGAGGACGCCCAATTTACAAAGTTTGAGTTTGTATGAGAACTTTTACTGCATGAGAGGCTTGCCACAATATCTCAGCGACTGGATCCACATCTGCTCAGCACGCTCTAATTCCGTTGAGCAGGTTCAGAATAATTTGATAGAGCTCAACATTGAACTTTTTTCTGGGAAGTGGCAATCTGATGATGAGGATGAAGATAATTCGGAAGATGAAGAACCTTGGGTTGTGCACTTACCAGTAACGTGGATGGAACTCTTTATCATTTCCCGAGCATCAAGGTGGCCATATTAATTAAAAAATAAACTTAAATTTTTGAGCTCATCCTTTTGTTCAGAAATTGGACGACTCCGACTCGACCCCAATAACGTTGATGCTGAGCTCTCTGAGATCTTTTTAACTGTTGAAGTTATGAGAAAGGAACACGGATCCCGTTATTTAGCAGGCCTTAGTGGAGCTGGACTTCTTGTAAGGCTCCTCAGCCATTAATAATACCTTCCCTATCGACAAGATTTTATTTAGAAGGGATCTCCAATTTGTTTTCGCATAGGTTTCTGGGAGCTTATCGCTCACCTTAACCGGCTTCAATTTCCACTCAAGACTGACGCTGCTCGTATCTCCGACTGTGGATGAGGAGTCATTTAAGAAACTCCTCCAGTATCCTCTGGAATATTTGAATGTGAAACGGGACAGGAAAAAGACCTTTTCGACACTTCCCATTCGGGCTCCAATTTACAGCCTTAAAACAGCTCATCTTGAAAGGTCCTATCGCTCCGAACCTCATGTTTTTGAAGAAATGTCCCAATCTAGAGCTGTTTAGATACACACCAGGGGCTGAAGGTCGTTTTTATTCGGATTTAAAGCAGATTCTAAAAGATGACATCCCCATAAAACTGGAGAAACTGAATCACCTCCATATCCGAAGTGATGGATGCAACGCTGAGGAAACAGATGCTCGGAAGATAATGCCAAATCTGAGGATTTTACAAGTTGGGTTGGATAATGAGAGCTTCAGGGCTGTTTGTCATGTTTGGAAGGAGTTGGAGCAGCTCAACATAGCTCCTTTTCGAGTTGGAGAAGAAGGGCTGCTTGGAATGGATGAGCGAGGAGGAGAGAAATTTCGTCACCCTAATTTAACGGATTTGAGGAACTTGAAGCGGTTCAAAATGGAGGACATTAAAATGTCACGAGATCGATGTGGGTTGACTAATGATACAATTATGGAAGGTGTGATGACTCTGCCGAACTTGGAAGTGGTAAACTTGTGCATTTCATCTGAGGTGGGTTTGAATTTAGTTTTTGGTGGAGGAAATCACGATTAGCTTGGCGTATTTTGATTACTATTTTATTTGTACTTTGTCTAGGTTACTTTGGAAGTTCGTAACCAACTTGGAAAAAGGTTTCCCAAATGCTCCATTTCCATTCAAGAAAAACCAAAAGGGGGGAATCAGGCAGCAGCACTTGTAGTTGCAGAAGAGTTGGAGCGGGGTTTGAGATTGGGAACTTTCTAAATAACTGTACGTGTATAATTTATGAAACGCCGTTATTTTATTAAGACGTATATTTCAGCCTTTTTCTACATTTCTTCTGAAATACAATAATTGATTAATGAGGGTATAATTATGAACTTATTGTATCTGAGTGGTTTTTTAGTTAGTTTATGGAAAATAATATTTGTAAGAAAATTGTCATACAATTACATATAAATCCAAAAATATCATTCACGCTCTGGTTTTATTCAACTCAGCGGTTCTTAGAAACACATTATTATGTAAATTTAGAAGTAGCAATATTATGTCGCACATTTTTTTGCATTTTAAATTCAACATCAAACTATCTTCAGTTTTTTTGAAAGTAGTTTAAGCTAGAAATAAAGTACTTCATTGCACTTAGTTAACCACCCTACAATATAAATGTCTATATCAAAATTATACACTTTACTAACATATTATAGATAATAAAGTCAAAATTATACGAAATTGTAAAATATTGTAAGTCTTACAATATCGAAACTCCGTCGGAGTTATTTCTTATTTGGGTAACATAAACTTGAGGGTTTCTTACATTTAGGAAACATCCCAATAAAACTTCTCGCGTCCTTATCCAACACTTAAGCTCACTTTTACTTTGCTCCTGGTGTAAAAGGCATACAATTTCCTTGTATGTTCTCGCTAGATCATTTATCTATATGCGGAACTTAGTACGTTTCGTTAGTAGAATGATTCAATAAAAATTATTTGAAATCAAGGCCTGAGCTGAACAGAAGAAGAATTAAATAGGAATATTTTGTGAGAGTATTAATTCCGTACCTATAAATTGAGTTCAGTTTTACTAAAGTATGAATGCTTCGGTCGACATTTTTTACACAACAGGAAATGCAGCACGATAAATGATAATATTATGCCACTTTCATTGACAAAAAACGTTTGATAATGAGCCCTATAGTTTTATATTTTACTGCTTGAAACGGCTACCCATTCGAGCTATAAAAAAGGTGTAACTACTTTGCAGTAGAAAGTATTTATGATAATCAATACGGAAAAGTAGTTTGTTTCTCCCATTTGCAAAACATTTTCCAGCCAAATTAAAGAATAACGAAACTGAGCAGGAGAAATCACTCCTGCTGATGCATTTCACCCTCTTGTGATCTGATTCATGATAAGCAATACTAGTTAGAGTCCAATATCTCAGTTCAAAGAGGTATTCATATACATTTCATGCAGACGGCAAAAAAATGCGAATTAAAGAAAAAGCCGTACTTGGGAGCTTATGTAAGCCCACAAACAATCCTTCGTTCCAAGCTTGTCCATTCAATAACAGATCAGTCAGTAGTCAAACATCTGTGATCTAAGATGTCATCGCATATGGACATTGCAAAATTTGTAGTAAATTTTATGCAATAACAACTTTTCTTGTTTTAAAATTTTGTTAAAATTTGATTTCTTGGTAAATCGAAAATACATTAAACAGAATGATGATTAGAACGCCTTCTAAAACCAGACGCGAAAAAGAGTGCGTTAATGCTTCAAAAGTCCAAAATCCGTTTTCCACGGAAGGCGAGAATCCCATGTTAAGAAACGAGGTTTAAGTCTATTTTAATCTTAAAAGCTATACAATACTAGACCTGTTCATCGCATATAAATACATATTTTTATGCGTTCTCGAACTGCAACCAAACTTTATATGTGAACGCTCGTCACAAATGAAGTCATTTGAAACCATGTTATTATCACATATTTCAAATATTTTGAGGTTTTAAGCACGATATCACATCTATTTTGGCTTTTTGGTCGTTATTTAGAATTTTGTTTATGTTTTCGTAACTCTTTGAATAGAATTTCAGAAATTTGTGTTTGAAATTCCGATCGACAGTCTAAGATGTTTTACTGAATGTACAATCTTTAATTTACCTATGTAAGTTTGAGTTACGGAATGGATTGTACCATTTTTACATAAAAATCGGGTTTTGAGACCCTTTTTATAATGTTTTTTGACGATTTGAACCACATATTTTCCGTTTTTAGGCACATATTTATTTAAATATTTCTACCTATATATATCTTTTGAACAGCTCAATACATTACGATCAGTAACTTGTTTCACTTCCTGTTTTACAGGTACTGCAGCACACTTTTAAGGTTATTCCTTTTAACATTTTGACATTTACACACTACATTGCTGATAGTCTTCATTAGAGAAAGAGGTTCCTGTTTCGTAATCATGAATTAGTAATCCTGAGAAATTGCAAACATTTCTGAACGTCCGGAGACCTATTTCTATGCCTCAAAGAAACTAGTACATCCTTCAGAGTCTTTACATAAAATCAAAAAACATTAACAGTTTCAAAGCCTATTTCTCTTTTGTTGACTTGAACCTTAGCACAACACTTTTGACTGTTATTGCTTCTGTTCCTCTGGAACTGAAGCTGGAACCACTGCCTGCCAAATCCAACCAACCAACCTCGTTATGATATTGGATAAAATGAGTATTCCACAGGGTCTGCCAATTTGTTAAAAACGTTAACCCTTGATCATATGATGATGATATAATGACAAATGTGCTTCAAACGCAAAACGTATCCCTATCATATCAGTCTGTGCAGTACAGCCTTTAATCCTCACAGTGTGGACGTAAGTATACCGAATAATTGTCTTTCATGTGGAAGCATGTTTTACGTATAAAATATTCATTCACTATGTATACTATTATTTCAGAATGAGGCAGATAGCAGCGACTCCCTGCATATACAATAAATGCATATCATCAAATTCTGTACCTAAAACCAGCTGCTGTACGCTTTCCTAAATAGGTTTATCATGTAAATGCAATTTGCTTATTGTTTCTTTGAAACTGATAATTGATATATAACTGAAATAGTGTCGTTCTTGTGTGTATAAACTGTGAGGCAACATAGGAATACCCCGAGTTTCTGGATAAAGTTGTACTCTATTCTATCACTTGTAGTGGGATTTCTTGACGTTTTATAAGCGGTCTCCCCTTGTCTGCGTAGTGTCATCCTTGTTAATTCACATCTTTGGTGACATTGCCGTACCCATTAAACGCAATAAGGAGAGTTCACCTTACTATTATCCTATATAGTCAGAAGACAATTATCCTATATAAAACTACTATTCTTACCTACTATCAAACATCCCATTAAAATATACTGTTTGAATATGGAGAGAACGTTAAGGTCAGATTCGACTCCAAGATATCTTTGCAATTATTTTGGCATTGTAAGCGAATGACTTAAAATTAGCGGAAAATGATGAATTATCTACACTTAATTGAATGGTTCACTTAAAAATTGCCACTTACTATCAAACCTAAACCTTACATTGGTATGCTTATTCTTGCAGAGCAATCTTGGGTGATTGTTTAAATGATGTACTTGAGTGAAGTTTGGATTTAATGGCAGTCGGATTATTAAATGGGTTTTGTTTCTTATAGACCGCATATCGAGCAAGTCAAAATCCCACCTCCAGTGAAGAAACAGGTGAAGTGGAAAGTGGAGATAAACCCAGAAAATAAAAGGTATAAATTAGTTAATTAGAAACAAACTGAATAAATTAAAAATAAATTGTATTAAATATGCAAGACAAAAATGACGGACTACAATGCCGACTATTGGTTCTGCATGCTACGGGCTATTAAAAGATGTCCACCAAGTCATGGTTTCTGCGTCCACTGTCGCCCTGATGTAACCTGCGTAGTAAACGAAAAGACAATCTGTTGGTGTCACGAGGAGGAGTGTGGGAAAACATTCTTTCTCTAGGACGTGGAAGGTGATCACATTTCTAAGGAGATCTGGGAGGAACCGCAAATATGGATTAATGCCGTCTGCCTTTGATATGGCTGTGTCTTCTTCTTCTACGTAAAGGTTTTCATCAAAGGTTTTGTAAATAATGACCTAACAGGTGTTTTATTGTTTTTACATCACCTACAAGGTGAATTTTAAAAAAGCAAACAAATTTTTTACGGGCAATTTAGAATAAAACGGGTGATGTGTCAATGTGCAAGCCATACAGACTTTGCGGTTGAAAGCAATACCACCACCAATTTACAGCTATATTACAACAGTTTTTTTCAAAAATGTTTTAAAATGAAGATGTAAGTCCGGTACATTTTAACTTTTTATAGTTTGAATTCATGATGGACATTGTAATAATTTTTTTTATTTCAGGCCATTATACTCGCAGCATTTGCTGTGATGTTCGTCATCGGAAATTCTGCCGGTCATAAGAAGATCACATGTAGTGTCCGAAGTAGGGCCTCGTATGACTCCGACATTATTTCAAACGTCACTGGCCTCTCTTCTGCCATATTGAGGGTTCCAAGTATGCCAAAGGGAGAGAGAAGGACGGGTAGTTCCAGTACAAAAGGCGCTCAAAGGAGAAAAAACTATTAGTAAAAATCAAAACAGGGGAAATCACTGACAAACTACTATTTTTGCCCATGATATCAGTTTGTCCGTAGGCAACCTGCGACTGCCTGAATACGCAATTGACGTCCCTGCTCTTGATGAAAGTACATACCATTATGACATTGAATTTTTTTGATTTTTAATTTAAATCTAATTACTTTATTTAATTTACTCAAATATATGTTCATAATTCGTGGAGACAACTGCATATTGTGTGGTTTAGAATCACGACAGTGTATAACTGTACAGTATTTATCAGAACATGTGTCTTTATTCTGTTTGCTTTATCCTGTTTTGTTTGCGAGGGACCACACTCCAGTGGAAAGGTAGAGGATCCTTTTAAATCAAACAAAGGAGGTTCTGGTAGTGCATGTCAGAAGTTCAATCGTTTCATTTATTTTCTTACCAAAACAAGGTTCGGATCGATTTAGAACAACCACACGCAACAAAATCACATCAGGAGGCGACGGAATCCTTATCGGATTATGTTCAGCCTCAGAGAGGTAGACGAGCCTCGGCTGAGTTGGTGTGGTTCTGAACTCATTGATTGGCGAAGAATTCAAAGAAGCTACGCTCAAAGCGTTTGCCAAAGGGGCAAGATTTGCGGAAATGAGTAAGCTCAAGATTTGGATAGAAGAAGAAGTGATGAATCTCCGTCTCGAAATGAAATACACAGCTGTATGGGGATTTCCTAATCTAATCGAGATGAATGGGTAGTACATGTAGCCAGTTTGAAGGGGCAAAGCATGTTGGAAAGATTGCTTGCTCCATGCCATAGTTGAGAAATGAAGACGGAGAAATGAAGTTATTCACTCGAGAGCAAGATAAATGGAATGAACTCTGTTGGAGCAAGTGTCAATTAGGTTGACGTTGGAACCAAGTGCACGGAACTGATTCAAGATGGTGGACTTCTTCAGTCAGCTGAAGGGAGTGGTGGCTTGAAGCCTTGCTGATTGGTTGGTCGGCAATCAAACCTGGTCAAACGTTAGTTCAACTTTTAACACCAAAGTAAATGGAAGTCTTAACCTGTACGAGATGATTAAAGAATTCCAGCTCAAGCTCGAGCACTTTGTTATTTTTTTGTTAGTGACAGCCCAATTTAGTCAGAGCAATCACTGTGTGAAACTTTTATTGTGAAATAATTGTAGTTATTGGTAAGCCGAGTGGTTTAATGTGTAGATGCTGATGTTGACCAAGAAGGGGATGGTGGTAATAGTAGTATGGGCTTGATGAAAAGGGCATGGTAAATGTTAGATTTTAAAAAATCATCAGGTAGTTAAGGGCTGAGAAATGTCAGAGGTCAAGTAGGAATGTGGACGAGTGTATGTAAAAAGTTTGGGATTGATGTGTTGATGAATGTGGACGTGGTGTGGGTGTTAGTTTAAATGGGGTTGATTTTTTGCAAGTGGAATATTATATGGAAAGGAGCAGTTACATTTTTGGATTGCGTAGATGTAATTTGGGGCCTTAGGCTTTAGACACGTATAAGAAAGTTACTATAGTACCGAGTAATGGTTATTTCTGTTGGTTAGGAAGAGGGGTTATGAATAGATTTAACTAGCGTGAGCTTAGTTAGGTGTACTTGTTTGTGGGAGAATGAATGAATGGTGAAATGTATGTTTGAGGGTGTTTTTGTAAGGGGTCAAGGAGTGAGAGCGGAGGTGAAAATTTGTTTTTTGTATGGGGGTAACAGGTTAGTTTATGATGATAAATGGGAATTTGTTGTGTGAATTATGTAGAAGTAATTAGGGTATTTAAGTGAAGGAATGTTGGCGAATATTTGGTGTATGAATTTGAGTTAAGAAAGATAGTGTTGATTCATGAATTGAAAGATGTAGTTAAAGTCGGTAAACAGAGTGTGAATTACTTGGAAAGTTGTAGTAATTATAGTTCAGAAAATTGAAATAGAGTGCTAAAAGTTTGGAATGTGGATAGTAGTTTGGGCAGTTATGTAGAAATTCGAGTGTATATTGTTTGAAGGGCTAACTAGAAGATTGATTCACATGGGTTGTTTGGAAAATGTAAATGGTTTTTGGTAGTACAGAAAGTGTTATTGAAAATATTTGGGCAAATTTTGGAGGAAAAAAGGGTTTAGAAATGTTGAGTAATAATTGAAATAGTAAAATTGTGTATTTAAATGAGTTAGGACTTGATAAGATGTATAAAAAATGTGTAGTGTTGGAAAAGAATGGGAGTAAAATGAATTTGTAAAGCAGGGATAATGTTTGAAAGATTGTAAATCTAAAATAAATTTTGAAACCATATTAGTTAATGATTGGGAAGACGGGAAACTTGTTGGTTTTTGTTGGGAAATATTGTAACTCGGCTACGCGTGTGTTATTGTTGTGTGGATGATGATTGGAAAAAAGTAGAAGCGTGGCTGGCATGAGTTTAAAATGGGCTTGGTAAATGTTAGATTTAAAAAAATCAGTAGGTAGTTAAGGGTTGACAGTTGTCAGAGGTCAAGTGGGAATTTGGAAATTTTCCTCAAATGAATTTGTTCTAGATGTGTTCTTATGTTACGATTGACGATCATGGCAAACAGAAGTACGCACCAGTACTATGTATACATACACATAGCTGCACACAGAACATACTTGGAATATTCATCATAATTTGGTGATTATTATTTAAGCTTTTTATAATATTGTTTTTTCAGTACAGGCTTATGCTGCTATTGGGTACCTCGCAAAACAGTTAAACACAAATGCTATTGAAATGTTTTTGCAAACCTGGAAAACTATTTTAAATCCGAGCCTATAGTAACAATTTCGTATTATGATTTGTAAAAACGAATGTAGCATGTGGAATATTTTATTTTAGTTTATTTAAACAAGGAAAAGTTCTAACCAACCGAAGGTATAAGATATTATCGAAAGGTGTTTCGGGAGACAGGTACCGCACTAAAACTACAAACTGCAATACGATGGAAGAATAAGGCAACCTTGGAAGTTACATTACAACCAGGAAAATTTTGACTTTTGTATACACGCGAACCGTTTCTATATATGCGTTGGAATAAAGCATGCAAGTTTCAACCACCTACTTTGGTATACACTCATAAACACTACGAATAAACGCTACGTATTTTCAGCAAGGAATGTGACATTGTATTAAAAATACAAAATAATGCGTGAGGAATTGGAAACCACAATTTTCTGTTTGCAGCTAACGTATTTAATACTTAAATAGTTTGACAATTCTGTTTTAAGATTAGAGGTTAATATGTTGATGTCAGAAACTACTCTATACTACATACCTGAAGTGCATAAACGTAGTGTGACCTATATTGTAATACACAATGTTCTTAAACATTAGAAATAAGCTAATTCATAATCGGTTAGATAGGTAGATAGTTTATTGTTTCATAGAATTGAGCCAGCAGCCCACTAACAATTTATATGCAGTATATATTTTTGAAGGATCAGGTACAATTTCTTGGAATCATAATCTGAATATAAACATATACTCCTTGTAGGAGCCAGTCAAAACAAAAGGAAGGTATGCTTGATACTTGGAGAGGTTAACTTATAATACGAATAATGGTACGTTTAAATATATAATTTTATGTACGGTATACTGCAACGTTTCACAGCAGCATGCCGAATGAAGCCACAAATTTGGTGTACATCTTCTGGGGTTATAGATTGTAACGCTTTGTGGAAGTAACGCCGACTTTGGACCTTAAGTAAAATGGGATTGGTAAGCCTAGAACGTAGGTTATGGTAGAGCTTGCATTTGTAGGAAACGTGGAAGAGGTCATCGTTATCCGCTGTATTACAAATATTACAGTATTTAGTAGGGAGAAAAAGGTTTTTGGTACTGTCGATATACAAATTTAGAAAATTGAGTTTGTCAGGATGCAGCCGCAGTTGGGCAAACAGTCGTTTCTTGTAGAGTGACATCGCAAAGTTATGGTTCTCAGTGGAAGTTGGGCTTCATTCTTGCATAGAGTGAGATGAATTGTGAGCTCTTCGCAAGTCTTTCAAGGCCTTTAGCTTCCATATGATGTTGTGCTGCGAGCCACTTTGGTGTAATGGACTACATGGTCATACAGAGTGTTGGAGGCATTTGCACCATAGCCATCAATGACTGTCTGCACAGAGTGTAGCCATGTTGGATGCTTACATGTGTCGGGAAAACTTGTCATTTCATCTAAGCAGATCCTAGGTAACCTTGATTTGGATAGGTTGGACACCTTAACTCAGTGTATAGTGATTTGGATAGTTGGACACCTTTATTAGTAAACTCTATTCAATAACTACTTTCTTTGTTTTAAAACTTTGTTAAATTTTGATTTTTTGGTAAATCGAAAATACATCAAACAGAATGATGATTAGAACACGTTCTAAAACCAGACGCGAAAAAGAGTTCAATAGTGTTTCAAAAGTCTAAAATCCGTTTTTCGAATCCGAAACAAATCATTTCGTTTTACTTTTTAAGTTTTTTTTAATCTTTAAAGTCATACATTACTAGACCTGTTCACCGCACATAAAGACATATTTTTATACGTTCTCGAACTGCAACCAAACTTTGTATGTGAACACTTGTCACAAATGGAGTCAATTTAAACCATGTTATTATCACATATTTCAAATACTTTGAGGTTTTAACCTCCTATCACATACAGTAACATATTTTGGCTTTTTCATGCTTTTTGGTTTTTATTTTGAATTTTGTTTGTTTTTGTAACTCATTTGCTAGAATTTCAGAAATTTGTGTTTGAAATGCCAATCAACAGTCGAAGAGGTATTACTAAATGTACAATCTTTAATTTAACTATGTAAATTTGAATATAAAAGAGTTCAGAAATTGATTGTACCATTTTTAAATAAAAAATCGGGTTTTAAGACCCTTTTTGTCATTTTTTTGACGATTTGAAACACATATTTTTCCGTTTTTAGGCACATATTTATATAAATGTTTCGGCCTATACAACCATATCTTTTGAACAGCTCTATACATTACGGTCAGTAACTTGTTTTACTTCGTGTTTTACAGGTACTGCAGCAAACTTTGAAGGTTATTCCGTTCAATCTTGACGAGTAAGCAACGTCCGTTTAACTTTCAAAACTTGGCGAGATAAGTGCCTTCCATTCCTGTGGAAGAACACTTGGCTTAACCTAACAGGAGGGGTAACCGGATTCTCTCTTACAGAAGTAAGTCGGCAACCACTATCTCTTAAGCCTCTCTTACTAGGCAACACCTAGTTAATTAGCATAGAGTATTGGAAATTTGAAATTCCATGACCGCGAAAATTTCAAACAAATTAACCCTTTTATAACGAACAACGGTGAAAGCATGTGAATATTCTTCGAATCATAACAACCACCGAGTAGGACTTCCTATAAACATGAATGCACTGCCTTCCGTTATTAGTTTGGTTGCATCATATATTTCATGTCTCATAATTTTTTAAACGCGAGCAGGAGGTTCCGAAAATTATATTACTACACTAAACCCAGTTTGATAATCATGATTATCAAACTGGAAATTATTTTCTGAAAATTTTTTGCATGTTGTGGTTGAGATCAATAATAATCTCAGTTGTTTGGGGGCTGCTTCCATGTCCCAAATGACATTTGGTATCTCGTCTCATCAGCTAACAAGCAAGAAATTCATGATAAAGACTATTTGCTATTCATGTCATGTTGCACTGTTTTGGCAGTATGTATTTTTGATCCAAGTTGCAAGGTCCTAAATTACCCAGTTTATTTAAACCATTCAGACATGTCTCTCCACAGGAGCAAGAGAAATTCTCTAAAAGAATTGTAGTTAGATATATCTTTAGTTAATATTAATATAAGTAAGTTTTTAAATTCCTTATCATTCTTAATTTACTATCATGCATTGAAAACTGGAATTGCATTGAGGCTCAATGATTGAGCGTTAAAAAATGTAAAAACTAAGATCATCATTCATTGCAGATATTGGAAAGTCTTTTTTAGCTTTAACGATTGATTTATACATTGATATTTTCAACGTGGAAGTTCTGCCCCTTTCAAATGTAGTATAACATCTTGTCTGCATTTGCATACATGGTCGCATAAGATGACAAGAATATGATAAGCCTCAATCAGCTATGCCAACAAGCAAAAAGGTTAACGACATTAGATAAGCCACGATTAGACTCTTTGAAAATTCGGGTTTTATATATCCGTTCCAAAGGAAATTTCTTGAAATGTTTTCTAATGAAGTTGTTCGGACACTCGTGAAGAATGCATCTGACAAGTTTCAGGTCAATTCATAAGAGATTTTTCACAAAATGTCTATTTGAGTGAGCGAAAGCCGACTTTCCAAAATTTCCCCATGCATTCTTTATGGCGACTAAAAATTTTAGCTAGTTACCGACCCAACAATTAAGTAAATTGAGATTTATGGAGTAAGACCGCCTTAACTCCGTCTTGGAGTGGTTTGGAGATTCTCGTGACCCTCAACAATTGTTGGAAGACGAGCTTCATTTCTGGAAATACAGCATAAAGCATTCGGAACTTGTTTTGGAACCAACTCGTCACCTAGAATTAACATATTTTGCGTTGGAACATAAAGATCTTCGACGTATCATCTATGAAATGACACCCAACTTGAAGTCATTGAGTCGGGAAAAACATTACTACTGCAGTTGTCCGTACCCTGCTGTCAACACCCAAGAATGGGAATGGAATGAGTGTTTCCGACCATCCAATATCCAAGAAAAGTTGACTGAGCTGAAAATAGAAGATAATGGAATTGAAGGCTTTCATGGAGGCGAGTTCCCAATACGTTGGCGGCCTGAGCTGATTGGACATTTTCCGAAAATAAAGGTAGGCACTTCCATTAAGTTTACAAAACGAAAATTTCGTGTATATATTCTTGTATATTTTTGCAGGCGTTGAGACTTGGATTTTATACTCAACCTCGTGCCTTCCAACTTCTCAATAGTTTCTTGCAAGCGCTCATCCTGGTTCGGGAACACTGGTGATCATTACCTTGCTAACCTGGGTCACCTGGATATCATAGACCTTGTCAAAGAAGCTGTGAAAGAATTTCCAATGGAAGTTGTCCAACTTTTCCAAGATGCATTTCCAATTTCTAACTTAGAAATGGATATTAGACTGTACTTTACCTCACAACTTGGGAATTCATTTTGGAATATCTTGGAGCTCTATTCACCAACCCTTCAAAATTTAAACTTTATAGAGAACCAAACCCCAATGTTTTCTTTACATTTCCATTTTGTAACGAGTTTCCCCACTTGACAGAGCTATAATAATTGGATCTATCTGCGCCAACCTTCACTTTCTGAAATTCATGCCGCAGCTAAAAAGCCTAATTATTCTTGACATCAGCAAAGAAAAGCGACGAACGGCCTACACAGCGCAGCTTGAGTCTAATTCAAATCGAATGACACATCATCCATTCCAAAATTTGTGATCGATTCCTGGAACCATCCCCACATTGGCAAACGGAATTTCTGGGACATAAATGGACCGAAAATGAAATACTTGAGGATTTTAGAATCTACTTTTCATTCAAAAGAGTGTTTTCGCGAGATATTGTTCAGAAACACACCGAATCTTGCTTTACTGGAGCTTCGTGAAATACTTTTAAATGCAGACGTCCGAAACGACAATCTAATCGACTTGACCCAGACAGACCACATCATATAAAGCCTCACCTAGCTCAGAGAAACTTAACCTTGAAATGATAGACATTCATGGGGGGTAATGTTGGAGTTCCGGCGCAGGATTTTCTTTTGACATGGATGGAACTAATACTGCCAATACTGGTTAGGCGTTGCAGTAGTGGGTGCAAAGTGCGCCCGTCCAGTGATAGTGGAAATTTCCACCCTGGAAGAAATGGAAATTTCCACCAAACTGAGGGTGGACAAAACGGACAGATTGGACGAAAGTGGACAAACGGGGATTTACATGCTATTTTGCTAGCAAAATACAATATAAACTTTAGCTACGTATTTTGAACGTTCCTAGAACCATATTTACAGTATTTTGTGACCCAGCAATTGGCATTTCGTGTCTCCGTTAAGTACGTTACATATGACACAATGTAACGCTCTCCTGCAGTGAACGTTGCTGCAGGGAACTATTAATATGAATACACTATGTTAAAAATTCATCCATTTAAGTTAAATATTAGCTATATAATGTCTGATGAATCCACTTCCATGTTAATTCTTATGGTCCTACTCATTTTATCATCTTCTGGATTAGTTAACTACTGTAGACTTTTTATATTAGGTAATACATGGGATGTATATGGCAGATTCAAATTTGGCTCCTCTATCACATGACACTGTCCATTTCGTCCATTTTGACCACTTTCTTCGGTTTTGTCCATTTCGTACTGTCCACCCAAAAAGGGGTGGAAAATGGACAAATGGCGCACACTGAGTGGGTGGAAGGTGAAAACTTCCGAAACTCGCGGATTTGAAAAGTAAGTGCCTGTATAAACGTCTGTTTACATATCCTACAAATGAAATGAGATTAATCAATTTTAATACAGATTTGAAGACTTTAAGTGTTGGACCCATGTCGGGTAACTGTAACGGTGGGATAGCCAAGCTGACACCAAATTACATAAGAAATGGCGTGCTTTTGTTACCAGCCTTGGAGGACGCAGTATTTGGTGTTGAACAACC
Organism: Orchesella cincta; assembly: GCA_001718145.1. Taxonomy (NCBI): domain Eukaryota; kingdom Metazoa; phylum Arthropoda; class Collembola; order Entomobryomorpha; family Orchesellidae; genus Orchesella; species Orchesella cincta. The sequence goes on from LJIJ01001563.1 coordinate 27,388, forward strand.
AGTAAATAATATAGTTAAACAAATGTTTCTTAATACATTTATGATCCTCTTGTGAAGTGGTTTCGTTCTGTTTTGCTGGCCAGTGAGAGGCTGTGCTTAGAATTAGCCTCGAGGTTCCCGGGAATGCGTTTGGAAGACAATCTTTGGGATGATTTGGATAATGATCCTGTTTACAGTCCGGGTGGTGATGAGGGGTCTGCTTTTTATATTCATGATAATTCCCCAAAATTGCGTACATCCGAGTAGGTTAATACCTGGTTGCCAAAATGTGTTGTAGAATGAAGTAGACCAGCTTAAGAAAGGTATGGGGAAAAATGATACTTCAAAACTTTTAAAGAGTGATACTAGTGAGTTTATTTCATATCCTTGCAATTAAGTTTGCAATAAAGTATGAAGGATTCGAAATATATTTCAACAAGTCGCTCTAACTATTTAGGTTCTGTTTGATACAATTTAATACAAAAATTCCCTTTATTTGTATAATTATCCGTGTCAATTTTAGCGTTACGTTTGAAATGGACGGCCCCAAACCAGCTAAGTGCGTACAATTAGAAATGAAATTAAAAATCTTGATTTATAGCTTTCATGCTAACTTTCTCCCTCGATGCAATCAAAACTTTAAACTACCATACAACCCATTCTTACATATTGTTTTTTATTCTGAAAAAATTCCGAGAAGTATGATAATATTGGTCGAGGTAGCTGAGCATTTCGGCTTTAAACAGCGATCTAGCTAATCCCATACCTGTACCCATAACATTTCTGCTGGCATCGATCTACGCGAAAAGGATTACTGGGACAAAACCTGGCCAATGTTTATTTATGGAATGTAGTTTTGTAACTTGACACCTTCTAAAAGAAGTATTTAGGTCGAATATCTTGATATAAGCCTTCTATTGTATAAAACACGAAAAAACTGCCATCAAAAAACCAACATACGCATGTTGTTTTGTTTGCTGTGGATGCGTACCTGACGCAGCTACTTGTCCACTTGCTACTATATATGCAACTTATGATTATTAAAAAAACGTGCATTAGCATGTTCGTTCTTTCAAATATACACCAAGATACGATATTTATTAGAGTTTCACGATACGCTAACGCTTCAATTAGTTGCCATCAGTAGTGCAGACAACATAGGAGTATTTTTTCTTTAATTGAGCTTTTTTAGCAAAACCGCTGAAGAAGTTTATAGACGATTTTTGTGCAGTTTTTTTACACACACGACAGTTTTTATATACCAACAAAGCCTCTTGAAGTTAATTGTTGTCTACCAATTGACAATTCAATATCACCATGGAGCAGGAGAGGAACCCATTGCTGAATAACGTGGTATTTAAAAGTTTAAAACATTTCACATTTTGTAGCAAATAAATTTATTTATACATACTAGAACTTAACTAACGTAAGAGATAGATAAAAGGGTGTGATTCGATGAAGCTAGTGTCGTCGCTACCGGGTGTACAGGGTGTACAATGTCAACCCTAGAAAAAGTCAACTGATTGCGAAAATCATGAATGGAGTATGTAAATTCTTCTTAATTTATTACTTAAGTTTTGAGAAAGCATTTATTTACTACGAAAAGTGTAAGATTCATTGCAAGTTTCTATTTCAGTAACCATTACTTGTTTATTGTTAGGAAACCAAAATGCAAAATAATATCTTAAATTCGCTTAGAAAATTTAATTATTCATAAGTAAGGCGACCGCGAGGATGCTCTTTCCCAAGTTTTTGGGATGCTTTTTCAATTTTTTTGGATGCTTTTGGATGCTCTTTCAAAACACCTTAAATTTGTGATTTTAACAAATATTTGAGCAAATTGATAAACAGCAACACATTTTTCTACCTAATTAACGTTTTAAACTTACACTTTAACTACACAAAAAAGCTTATCTACTTCAATCTCTGCAAGCAAGCTGCTGCTGGCAGGAGGTGTACATATTGTGCTCCTGTTGATTAAATTTAATAATATTTGCTCTCGTAGCAGTTTTAACTGAAAATATTTAAGCGGAGCAGTTTAATAGCAATTAAATATCGCAGATTTCAAATATGAAGCGAATACTACGATAAATTATATCTAAATAACTTGAATTTTACATTTACTATTTGACTTCGACTGTGAAGTGTTTGTTTATTATTATACACAGCAGTCCCCTTATGTATTTAGATAGGACCTCTCCAATGGGCGGTTCACAAGGACGGAAAATCCTCAACAAAAGTCTATAGTGTGTGCCAATCATGTATGTGGCTAGATTGGCTTTAACACACTAAATATTTACAAATTAACCCTTTTTAACTGAACACAAATTAGCCACAAACATGATCTGGCACCACGAAAAGACTTGCTTTTAGACAAGCAGATCATTTTAATAATTGACGAAACTTCTTTTTAAATAAAATTGACTGATCATTTGACTAATGATATGAATTTTTGATTGAGCAAATGGCATTGGATCTCAACCTAAACTAATCATCACGACTGACAAACCTGTCTGAACAAACTGAGAAATGGACCGATGGAAGTGGAACATATGTAGAAGGTGCGGAGTCAACGCTGAGGTTATCAGACCAATCATCAATCAGGGGAAATCGATATTCATCATCCCTCCATTTATTTGTGAAAGATGCAGAATCACAAACACACAACAATCAACTGCAGCAGCCACATCTATCCAAGATCAATCACCCGCAGCTTTAAATACAACAGATTACAATCTACTTGACATACAATGTGATATATTTCAAGAAAGTTATAGTGCGTCAAGTGCTTCAATATTGCAATCGCAATATGAACCTAGATTAGGAAAGCGTTTGAAATTACTTCATGTAAATATCAATGGTTTAAAATCTAAGTTTCATGATCTCAAACAGCTCTTAGGGGGTGAAAGGAATATAATATGTTTAGCAATAACTGAATCAAAGTTAAGCCCAGATAGGGATTTAACCAATGATATTGAAATTACTAATTACTATACGATGCGTAATGATAGAATGAATAGAGAGAGTGGGGGGACAGTGATATATGTACACAGATCTGCAGAATATGAGGAGGTAGATCTACCGTTCACTCCACCGGGTTTTATTGAGTGCAATATAATTAATATTAGAAAGTTAGGAGTAAAAGCAATGCAAGTTTGCACACTTTATATACCTCCTTATGAAGTGAATGAATCCATGTTTGAGTTCATGACTTCACTTTGTAGCTTCCTTCAGAAAAGTGAGAAACAGATAATTATTATGGGAGACCTTAATATTATTTGGCTAGAGAAATCAACTGAAATGTTGAAACTTAAAAATATCACATCTTCATCAGAAAATTCACTTTCCTACTAGAATAGCTGTCACAAAAGTGAATGATAATGGTAATCAATATGAAAAACTAACAGCCACGTTACTTGACCATATATTTGTGAGCAGTCCTGATAAATACAGCAGTGGCTTTCTCGATTTTAGCAGTACGGACCACAGGCTAGTTTTCATTGCAATAGAGAAAAACAATACAAAATGTGAGCCCGAAATTATTAGAAGTCGAAGTTTAAGCAAAATTGATAAAAAAGCCTTTGAGAATAGTATTAAAGCTAATTGGTCATTTCTTGAAAACACTGACCCAGATAAAACAGCAGAATTTTTTGAAAAGCAAGTAATGGCAATATTAGATAAACATGCTCCACTTAAAAGCAAGCTAGTTAAAGCAGACACAGTACCATGGATAACACCGGAGCTTAGAAGTATGTGCAACAAAAGGGAAACTCTCAAGAATATAGGCACATTAGAATCTTTAACCGAAGCAAGAAAACTGAAGAACAGAATAAATATTGAATTTAGAAAGCTCGAAAAAGGGTATTATGTCAAAAAATTTAGTGAAACCAATGACTCTACTACTATCTGGGAAATTTTTAATGAATTTACGAATTTTAGATCTAAACGAACTACTCCAGTTACTAAACTAGTTGATTCCAATAAGAAAATTGTAACAGATCCAAATGAAATATCAGATTTATTTGCAAAAGAATATGTTTTACAATCAGCTAGCAGTAATATCAGTGATATGGATAGTGTAATAGCCGACTATACGGCAAACTACAATGAGTATATTGATTTTGCCAGTAAATCTGCAAAGGTGACTGAGTATGAAGTAACTGAGGCAATGAAGTCAGTCAAAAATAGTAGGAAGATGGAAGACTCATCACCTAAGCAAATCTACAAACTATTTCCTACAACTTTGTTAAAACCACTGGTACTACTTTTCACGATAATAATTATAAACATGTATGTACCTCAAGCAATGAAGACCTCCGATTGTTATCCTCTTTACAAAAAGAAAGGGAAAAGGTTACATGCCTCTTCGTATCGTGCTATTTTTAGTCTCTCGCATATTACTAAACTCTTTGAAAAATTTTGTATGAAAGAATCATGGCAGAATGTATTAATAAATTAGATGATAATCAGCATGGTTTTAGGCCTCGCAGATCATGTGAAACTGCCACAACGATGTTTACTCAGGATATACATGGTTATCTAGATCAAACAAATGGTAAAGCTTTGGCATTATTCATAGATTTTAGAAAAGCCTTTGATACTGTCAATAGAAATCTATTAATGCATAAGCTGATGTCTGAGTTCAATGTATCTCCGTATTTAATTAAAACGCTGAGTAGCTACTTTGAAAGTAGGAAATTTCGGATTATTAACGGGGAAGCTAAATCTAAGTATTATGAAATCAACAATGGTGTGAGCCCTGGGTCATGTATGGGCCCACTAACTTTTACGTTGTTTATTAACGATATAGGTAATAATTTAACTGTAAAATATCTACTCTACGCTGATGATATTGTACTCTACGTAGACTGCACGGATATGAATGAAGGTGTTCAGAAAATGCGTGAGTGTGTGGGTAAGTTAGAACAATGGTGTGCTAAAAACTCGTTAGAAATCAATGTTGACAAAACAAAAATGATGAATTTTTATAAAGCACAAGATTATAGAAGTAGAGAATTATGTACTGTAAACCCACCGAAAATTAGAATCAACAATGAAGAGGTTGAAATATTTGAGGAGTTCAAATATTTAGGAATTACTTTGGACAGTACATTATCAATGAAAAAACACTACTGTCAGGTTGAGAATAGGATGAATGCTGCCTTAAGCAGACTGTACGCCATGCGCAGAAAGCTGTCAGAAAATGTAATGAAAATATTCATGTCAGCTTTTGTTATTTCGATAATTGATTATGGTATAGCAGTATGGTGTGTTCAGTCGGTGGGTGACATTCAAAAATTACAATCCAAAATAAATAGGTTTGTGCTAAGCTATTATGATACAAAATACGCGAAGCAAAAGAAGGTCGATCGACATAATGTTAACCTCTCATCACTTTTTAATGGACTAAAACTGAATACAATTGTTGAGAGAAGGAAGATGGTTTTACTTAAGTTTACGTTGAAGTTTAGAAGATCAAAGCTTTTTGAGAATTGGTTTGTTCCAACGGTGCATGCTGATACAAACTTCCCTAGACTAATAGTACCTAAGCATAACAAAGTATTGTTTGAGAATTCAGTAAAATATAGCGTGACAATTGAATGGAACTTATTTATTAGCAAGGTAACTCTAATAGGAGACTTGCCCTACTGTAGCATAGTTGATATTATAAATGATTACCTAATTAGATTTAGATCTGAAATGTATTTGTAGAAATTATAAAAAGAATGTATAAGTTTGCAATCTGGACTGTTTTAAGGATATGAAAAAATGTATAAGGATCACTTTTTAATGTTGTTATTGCTTGGAAACCAGCTTATTTTTAGTTGAATGCAGTTAACACGTAAATAAAGTTATACAATACAATACAATACAATCTTTCCTTCTCTGCCATTCCCATCAAATTCATTTTCAAAAATAAAACTGACTTTAAGCTAAAACACATTGTTTTTTATATAAAATTGACACTTAATAATGAATTTCTGCGAATAAACGCTAATATTCTGTAGAAAATAGCAATTTGAAATTTAATTTTCTATAAAAAAGGACGAAGTTTGCTCTTCATTCGGCAATATCGTGTCAATTTTTACTCGGGATTCTTGTTGAAGCCCCAAGATGCTCTTTGGATGCTCTTTCGTTCCAGGATGCATTAAGATGCTTTTTATGCTTTTTCAAAAATTAAAAATTATATACTTGAAATCGTCAAGTAATGGGGATTTCAAATATCCAGCGACCACATATCTAAAGTTGATGCTACAAGATGCTGTTTGATGCTTTTTGGTCGCTTTATTCATAAGTTAATTTGTTGGAGAAGTTTATATTTCTTAAGCATCTTCAAGCGTTTTTTGAAGTGGAGGTTTTATATATAAATGACGTAAGAAGTGGAAGTCATTTCTCAGCAAGCTTGCTTTTCAGCAAAGTATTTTACTGTTCAAATGAATTAACCATTACTACAGACTGTGCTGCGTACCCTAAATACAGATGTTGATCCCGGTAACGCAGATGGCAATGCGATTAATAAACGAAAATTCATAGATATTTAGGAGATGTTCCATTGTATTTTGGCATCCCTAACCAACTTATTGTATTTTGAATTGTAATAAGTAAATCAGTTTCACGCTATAATTTTTGTTTTCGCACGGTAGTATCGATAATTTTCCGTTGTAAGTGGAAAACTAGTGTAACAAATTGACTTCAAAGCTTTATTTTAAATAGCGTGCATAATGTAGCTATGATTCTTTCGATCGAACACGTAATATTCAGTACAACAGTTAAAAGAATGGAAAAGGGATTTGCTACGTTACCAAGCTCTGCTTTTTCAAGTGTTATTATACACACAGATGTTTAGTTGGGTAGAAAATGAAAGTCGTGGTTGCTAATGAAGAAAAAAGTAAAATCTGGTAATTTTTCCCATCGTGATATAATAACATACACATATATATACCCAGTCTGCCAGGTTAACTTACAGAGCAAGGACCATACTTGTTTAATCACTGGCATCTCCACTACGCATGGCGAGTTCCATACCATTTGAATGAGCGACATGATTTGCATAGACCGAGCGTGGCCCATGTATGCATCATAGTAAACTTCAAACCACATTCCTCAAATATGACTACGCAATGAGGATGTCGGGGCCAAACTTGGCAATTGCAAGTAGTGTGTTTGCAACCGGCCTTGTTGAAAGGGACTTTAAAGCGTGTTTGAGTGTTATCTTACATTTTGTCCTGAGCTTGCGGCTTGCTTGGGCCGTCTCTACTTTCCACTTAAAGCGCTTTCTCTGGAAATTGGGAGCGACACTGGGGAAGAAGAATTTAGGAAAATCCTCCAACTCTACGCGGATTCACTTGAAAAATTGGTTGTGTGGATGGAAGGTCTTGCGGAGTCCATCTCGCTTTCAAATTTTCCGAGTGGGGGTTCAACTTGAAAAGCTTACATACCTCGAGGTGCAAGGGCCAAACTTCATATCACATCTGACGTTTCTCAAACAAATGCCGAATCTGAAATTTTTCATTCATGACACCGGTTATCTACAAGAAGGTAAGTTAGATTGTACCTATTGACTTTAATTGTTATTATGTACCTTTAGGTACATATTAAGAAGACTTTGTGTGTCGTCGTCTGTCGTCTGTCTGTCAACAGGATAACTTTCGAACCGTTTGACTTTTTAAGATTCTGATTTGACCAATCGATAGATAAGGCCAAGGCGGAGGATGAGTTCGAAGATGGGTTATCTGGGGTCACGGGAACAAGGTCAAATGATAAGCGCAACTAAATTGATAAGCGTCACATATAGCTTATGATACATCATTCGAAAGGTATCTACTGATGATGAATATGCATAGCAAATTCGAATCAGAGGTTTCGAACAGGGTCAAAGGACACGATTAATATTTCAAATGACCATTATAGCTTATGATATATCATTTGAAAGGTATTGCTGTGCTGAGGATGAATCTGCATAGCAAATTCAAATCATAGGTTTCGAACAGGGTTAAAGGTCACGATTAATGGTCCAAGTGACAATTATAGCTTATGATATATCATTCGAAAGGTATTGCTGTGCTGATGATGCATATGCACCGCAAATCGAAATCGGAAATTTCGAACCCAGGTCAAAGGTCATGCTTTTCAAATGACACACTTAGGATGTGATATATCATTCAAAAGCTAGTCCATTGAGGATTTGACTTATGACACGTTTTTTAAGCCGAAATTACATCCGCTAAAGGTACATCGCTACATCTCGGATTGTCGGGTTTATTGCATTTCATAAGATAAATAGTTATTTCAGAATATTCTATTTTTGTTTGTTTTGTAGCTCCACTAAATGTCCTTGCAAATTTAGATCAGCTAGATGGTTTCAGACATGAGAACATGAGACATCTCTGTATAAGATCTGGCACTTCACAGGCCGTTTACAGGGATAACCTTCATGGATCCCAAAGTTACAGAGGACTTTTCACGCCAAATGAGATTGCTGCCATTAAATCGCTAATGCCAAACCTTACGGATCTTCGTCTCGGATTGGATAATGAAGGGTTTCAATTCATTTGCCAGAATTGGAATACCTTGAGCGACTTGACTATACGGCCATTTCTAGTTGATGAAATTGGGTTTCTAGGAATTCAGGAAGGTTGTAAATTCCGTCTATGAAAAATCATGTATTTGGGATGTAGCTCCTTAATACCTTGTGTTTCGTTTGGTATTATTCATGTTAGGTTGGCATCACAGTCATTTCCCAACTAGAAACAAGATTTCGTAGTTGCGACGAGGAAGGTTTTTATCATGATGATCTGATGGAGGATTTACTTAACACAATCAAAACTCGCAGGGAGTCACACCGGGATAGTGAACATACTGAAGTTGCTGCGACTTTCTTAGAGGACTGGGAAAACGAACTTAAAATTCGTAGAGACTATGAACGATGTAACAAATGAAAACCAAGAACGTATTTTTTACACTTGTATTTTCAGGTACAGCTCAGCTAAGATTAGCTACGACTTTTTATTTTTAATGCAAATAGTGAAGTGTATGCGTCAAAAAAGTTTGACAGGTTGTTAATAATAACAGTTCGGATAGTTTCTCATATATGCTGGATAGGGATGTATTGAGATTAACTGAGATAACTGTTGTTAGGTTAGAATACAAAAAAATGCTTCACTATTATCTAATTGAATATGCTGAATTTCAACTCATATTGATTTATCTTCACTAGAATGTAACACATAAATACAATAAAAAGTAAATATTAGTCGATCCACATACACGTTCAAAAAATGTTTAATTCATTTTCTCTCATCCTCTCTGCGTAGAAAGAAGAAGATAATTAGATGAAACGGGAAATTCACCAGTAAACCACACTGAAATGCGGTTCAGTTTGCTGCAAAGCTTCCAATAATCTTCCTTGGCTAATAACGCTCTGATATTTTGCTCGTACGCCTGGTGAACTTGATAATCGAAGTCCATGTGCTCATCAATGTAAGCTTCTCGATAATGCAGAAGCTTCAGTTCCTTCAGGGCCGGAAACTTAATGAGAAATGTCTTGCGGATAACCGCCGATTCGAAATCATTCGATGGGTAGGACACGGTAAACTTCGTCAGTTTTGGAAAAGACTCCGCTGTGATTGAACGTTTTCCACCAGTCATGTTGGCCTTCTCGCTCGCTCGCTCTCCGTAGAATCGCTGAAGCTTGTCATTAAAAAAGAGAAATTTCCACTCAATATCCACTTCAAGAGTTTCCAGCGAGTCGTTGAACTGATCCGCAAATTGTATTAGGGTGTCAATGCTGATTCTGCTGACATACGGGGGCGGACCAACTATTGAAATACGCTGGAGAGCAGGGAAGCAACTTAACTGAAGGAAGGATGCGTTGGGTTGGAACACTTTAAGCTGTCGGAGGTTTTGAAAATCGATAGGGTGTTTTGGGAAAAGTTTTTCGAGGGGTTCTGTATGTAAACGCATTTCCAAAGATTCAAGATGACCAGCATAAGCTTCAATTAGTTTAGTGTAAAACTTGCCCTGGTATTGTTCTCCAGACCTAGGATCTACATCGTTAGAAAGTAAAAACAATGACGTTAGATTCGGCAATGGCGGAAGACGAACGGACTCGACAATGTCTTCGTTATTCAAATCCAGTAAAATTGTCCACGAAATCCTTAATGTTTTCAGGTTCGGAAGGTGATTTAAAGCTTCGAATAGAGTTTTTGTTTTAAGATTCGCCGAGTACAATTCAAAGGTGGTGAGGAAATTTCCAAAGCTTGCTGTGAAGGCCACCAGACTTATGTGGAGTGAGCGTTGAACTTTCCTCCGATATCCATCGATGCGCAGTGACTTTGATGGAAAGGATTGCCAGTATGACGCAAGATTGCTGGAGGACACCAAAACGTTGACTCATTGTCGATCATTAAGACAGTCTGACAAGCATCAACTTCCATTTTCAAACTCTTCTTTTCAAGGAGGTCATCATAATTGTTTTCCAGGATGGATGAACGAGCCGATACGAAGCAAGAGTTTTTACCAGAATCCAAGTTCTTCAAAATCATCTCGAGCATCTAAGATAAGAGTAAGTTTCAAGCTGGTACTTCGTAATTATCACAAAAACCACAATAATTAAGACAATAATCATTAACTATTGAACTTACTTCTGGAGGTAACTCAGAAATTGATGACGGCGGTTCCGCTTCCGAAATAGCAGCTTGAGCATCTTCTTCTTCATACTTCTTGTTACGACCGGCATTTTGCCCCCTTTGGACGTGCGACTTGTAACCTGAAAATAAATTCAAATGTAAAATAGAACAGACCAATGGGATAATTAAAGATACCACGTGTGAGAACAAATCAGCACACAGTTTGTATTAAACTGAGACCTTCCTCTGTCACTCACTTACTCCTCCAAATATCGATACCGGTGACCTGGTTTGTAATAGGAAGCGAAATCGATGACCCTCCACTTGCTCGATAACTACGGATCACTGATACTCGACGATTGATAGTTAATACTAAAATACAATTACTTTGTATTACCAAATTCACAAACAATTGCCAGCTAACAATCACTCACGTGGGGATCGATCTGAGGATTTGATCAACGATAAGAAAATTCGTTCTCTTTGCCTTTCTGGTTCATGTTCAAACTCGATCTTCACGCAGGTATGAATGCATTAGCCTAAAGCCATAGATTTTAAGTGCATTCTGGCAAGCAAGACGGGTTCAAATTAGTCCAGGCAAAGCATGTGTGCACAAACATCAACACTCGTACTTGCATTAACTTGTTTCGTTGCTGATTATCATTCACTCCTTGTGTAATTTGGCGTTAAAAACTTCTGCCTGACGTATAACGTTTATATTTTCTTAGTCGCAGACGTTTGCAACTTAAGGTAAATAGTTGTTTAATTGACATTATTAAATAATGTAAGAAGCTTTATAAACTTGCATTGCTTGCAATTTGAATTGAAATGGAGTTTTAATTTTCAATTATATATTCGGTTTGAAGATGGTTAGCCAATCAATAATCACAGAAAAGATGGAGAACTTGCGAAGAAGTGACTTGAAATGAGGAGCTCCAATTAGTTATGATTCAATGGAACGGAAGATCTGAGCGTGCAGTCACGTCACAACACCAATTGAACCGAGTAGCTCATTATACTAATTGATTGTAGTAATGTTCCCCTGATTAACGGCTGATTTTATTCATCCATTATTTCTAGGTTTGGACACGTATTAAAGTTTCGGCCTGACTATTCAGGATGAACCGTGGCCAGAGTGAATCACGTTACGTTCGAAAACAAGATTTTGTGGCTTCGTAAGAAACAGACATCAACAAATCTTAATTAAGAAATGTTAACCGAATTCGGTTTAATGAGATGGTTTATAATTTAAGGTATTCCTTGGTCAGGGTATATGAAAACGTGACGTCTGACCTGCGACGCGTGACTCAGGAAGGGAGACGTGAGATTGATCAAGTGATTCAAAAGCATCGTACTTCTCCACTCGCCGCAACTGGAGTCGCCAATATGGAGCGTCGATTGGATTTCACAATGAATTGCACCTGCTCGTGACAACTGTTACTTTTCATCTGCCGCGATACAATTGGATCAATTCCTGGAGCGACAAACTACAGACTACGACACACCGTTTATAACTCGGGAGGTTGCCATCCACATTGAAAGTTGTAGAACGGGAAGACACCGATATTTACTGAAGACTACTCCCTGCGGACTCTTCTCTCCCGGTTTGGGCATCATTCTGGCGCCTCCATTATTTCAACTGGGATTCACCGAAGAGGAGTCGGTCCGAAATCTGATCTCGTTACACTTTACGCCCCAACTGAAGGCATTGGATCTTTATTTGAGCGATCCGTTTACTGAGGGTGGCAACTTCAACCCGGTATTCCCTCCTTTGAGTCAGCTTGAATGGATGACAATGAACATAACTGACGGAGACTTCATGAATACGAATTTATTTCGACATTATGGAAACCAGCTGCAAGCTTTGACTTGCAATGGCAGTAACCTCTTAGTATTTATAACGGATGTGACGAAGAAGCTCATTGTGGGATTCCTTGCTGTCAAACTTAAAACACTTCGACTTCAAACGTTAACGAGTTAGCCTTCTTAGCCACTCTTATGGCTAATGCTGACTGGAAAATTGAAATGCTGGAATTGATTTCTTAAATGTAGATGAAGAAAAGATGATCTTTCGTGTTTCAAGCCATTTGTAGCTTTCGTCAAAGTTTGTGTTCGCCTAGAGCTCAAGTTCGATCTCGAGGAGTTTGAAGTTGATCCCGAATTCGACATCAAGAGTCTTCCACAAATGCAGAAATTGAGGACGCTTGAATTACACTTGGAATCATGTTGGAATACCAACTGGCTTTGGGATTCAATTGTTGCAACGTGTGGGAATCTACGAGAAATCAAGATCATTGTGACGGAAGGAGCGTTTGAAGTGGGATTTCAGGAGCTGGCGGAGAAAGCATTTGAACAATTGGCGCAGTTGGATAAATTCATTTACGTCATGTAGAACAGGAAGAATGTGTAAACGAGTGATTAGCGTGCCAGCATCTGCAGGTCTCGATATGGAAATCTTAATTTGTTTTTCTGGTCTTCTATATCTAACATAACTAATATAATTGAGATGTCGATGTTTAGATTGAATTAAGGTTGCCCGATGAACAAGTTTTGATAAATTTAAAAAATAACTGAAAATTAAAGAGACATGTGCTTATATGTCTTTTAAAAAAAAATGGACTTGTTTAAACGGCAACCTCAAATCAGCTCGTACCTTAAAGCTTCATACATTTGCATACCTCTTAGTTAGCAAAGTATGAGTGCTGTTTAAGCACCAGCCTATCATTCTATAACTTAAATCCATTAAACATTAAATAACAAAATTGCAAACCTTCCTAATACAATCAAGACACATTTTAATTCGTTAAGTAATCCGTGTAAATTCCATCAAATTCAATATGTTCTTATCTCTCGCCCGACTTGTCTTTCCAGACCAAGTCTCCTTCTCCGCGAGAACAGATATCATCTGCTTTCTCCAGACTGCGGCCACGATCCTGAACGGACTGTATTCAAAATCCCTCTCTCAGCAGTGGTTGAACTCTATCTCGTTTGTAATTTTCTCCAAGCAACAATCTTCTAAAAATCTTATTTTTTCCGATCGATAAACAAACTAGAAGTGTCGATCAGCTCGAGTTTGTATTCGCATCAGACACTCGTGTTCTCAGCATCTCAGCGTTCATATTTCTACACGCAAATAGCATCACAGTCATCCTTGATTTTTAGAGCCGCTTAACTTCCTTTTATTTCGCTGATTTTCTCAAATTTTGAAAAG
>LJIJ01001564.1:0-41133 GCA_001718145.1 Orchesella cincta
ATTCTGAATCGATAAAGGATACACCTCTGAATTTCCGATTAAGAACATACATAATACCAAAACACGCTCCCATAATATAGAAATACACTTGAAAAGAAAGAATGTTATGAATCGCATCATCATCTTCACTGCATATGTTCCGCACAATGTGAATTTTCTTTTTCTGGCTGGTTGAGATATCCCCCATCATCTGAGTCTGATGATGATCATCAAGTTGGATTCAAGATCACCATCATAGTCATCATCATCATCATCATGTTGAGAAAAATATATGAATTTGTTCATGTTTTGAGAATAGCAGAGTTTAAGCAGAGTAACAAAGCTCAGCAATGTGTTTTTAGGACTACAATACAATATGTTTTTGCATGTTAGAGAGAAAGATATTGTGTATCAAACACAAGCGTACAAATATATTTAGCGTCCGTCCTTGTGTAGATGCATCTTTACTTTACACTCTCACATTATTTTCAACTTGGTTAAAAAGGCTGATGTTATTATTGGTGGAGGTACATGGTTGGTTGAGAACAGAACAAAAAATCTACTTTGCATTTCCACTCTACACACATTCATCTTTACAAGAAAGAAGAGCTTGTAGCAGCAAAAAGGATGAAAATGTTGTTGTTGAAGGTGTATCATTTTTTATTGGTTTCCTTGAAATCTTGAATTGCTTGCTGGTGGCAGTGTGTTCAGTTCTGTTGCCAGTAAAAATGCACCGTATGCTTTGTAGCATCATCATCATCACATTCAATGCACAACTTCACACACGGTGATAAAGGATCGAGAATAAGTTAGGAACTGGCGTAATTTTCTTGTAGTTTCTACGAATGTCGACTTAAGTAATTCATTTTTTGTACACAGATAGAGAATTTTGTAAGTTACAAATTGAGCTCCTGAAGTACCTTCTAAAGCCCTTTGGAAGCTGTAGAGCGAATCATTTTTGCAGCATGCCCCATTAGTCTTTTTCGGACCTTTTGTCAACTTCCTTCGACAATTTTATCCAAATCTGCTGGAATCCATGAACAACTTTTGCTGCATCCTTTCGCTGCAAGTACCTCCTCTTGCAAATTGCTCAAAAAGATTTAAATTCTCGACCTGTGGAAAGTTTTGGGGTTCCTGTCGTACGGTCCAAATTTGATGCTTTTGGCCTTTGGCACTTCTGAGTCATTTTGCTTATTTTGAAGAAGCCAAGGCCGGCTAGCAAATCACGTTCTGACTTCATGATAAGCACAAAAAAAGGGATGGAAGCGCTGCTGGAGACATTCCTGAATGTACACATTCACTGTCATAGAGCCCTCTGAATATAAGGGTTACGAAACGTTTTACAATATGTCCATTGCATGACAGATGAAGATTTTTTAAAGACATTTAGTCTGTAGCGTTTACTTTTGAGTGCTGGGACTTCTGAAGGGTTGGAACTATCGTAAAACCGTCGTCCCGGCACTTGCGAATGATCCAGGTGGACGTACGTCTCGTCAGCAAAAACCACAATTTTCTCTGTGAATTGTTGCATACAATTTTTTGACCTTACCTGTAGACGATTTTCCTAGCTTTTAATGTATTTTGAGCATAATTTCTGTGTTCTAGCTTTGATGGCCTACCTCTGAACTATAATTTAGCTCAAAGGTTTTGGTGAAATTGTGATGGTCTTAGCTGCCTGCTTCACCGTTAAGGTTGGAGTCTTGCAGAATGTTGTCTCAACTTCCTGGACACTTGTGAGGGTTGCAAAGGTCACTTAACGTCCAGATTTCTTCCCCAAAAAAACTTCACCGGATTCTCCATCGTTTTCTATGTAACTGTAGATGGTTTTTTTTGGAACATCCTTCCTCCCAAAAAAGTTG
Source organism: Orchesella cincta (assembly GCA_001718145.1). NCBI lineage: Eukaryota > Metazoa > Arthropoda > Collembola > Entomobryomorpha > Orchesellidae > Orchesella > Orchesella cincta. The sequence continues at coordinate 1,839 of LJIJ01001564.1, forward strand.
CCAGGTCTTTCGAGTCACAGCCACTCACGTCGAAATAGTAATGTAAAAATCGATCCACGAGTAGTTGATTTTAAAATTGGCTTACACGTGAGTCCGACATTTTTGAAACACCCAAATTGCATATCTACAACACAAGAATATGGGCTTTTCGATGCGCCAACTCAATTAAAATTACAACAACAGCTGACGGTGTAATTTAGGTTTGAATGCTAGTTCCCTAACTTATTCTCGATCCTTTATGATGTTGTACTAAAGAACAGGCAAGTAAGCATAAGCAAAACATTTTTGATGAACATGAATGATGATGATGATGAGGATGTTATTATTGGTGTTAGTATTTGAATACCTTATGCCTGCTGACTTGTGTGAGTTTCACTCGATTTTAGGTAATGGTATGTGTTGTGTTGTGAGGTGAATGCAAGAGGAGAGAAAGAAATAACTTGCAGAATGTAGTACTGATCATCAACATCGAACTACTACTCCTTCATGGTCGTATATATCATGGCTGATGCCGCAGTAAAAAGTAATTTTGATGCCGATGATGATCGTGATACGGACGACTAGGGATTTTATTGATGATGATGAGAGGCAAGAGGAGCCTACAATAAGTCTAGGACTTTGAGGATTACACTTTATAACCCAAAATATAACTCAATCTTTCCGTCTTGTCTTGGTCGCTCAATATTACTAGACCAATAATAGCAGAGCAAGTCAGTTCTGAAAAATTAAAATATCTCCTATATATGCCTTGATTTGATGAACGAAGGTCGGTGTCGTCTTCTATATCATTCATTTAATTTTTGAATTTTTTTCTAAATCAAATTCAGCTCAGGAAACGAAAGGAAAGAACGGGCTGTGAACATGTAGTCAAAATAATTTACAGGAAATTCGTGGGATTTAACTCCACAAAAAAAAGTGGATAGCAATGTTGCACGATGCCGTAAATATCTTTCCTCCGACCGCCTCTACTAATTCGTTATCTTGTGATCTGAAAAATTGAGACTTATTTTATTACTTGCATTAAATTACCTTCATCTCCTGGTTGGAATTTTCCATTTAGCCAGGCTGATGTGAAAGTTAAATTGGAGTCCACCATATTACCGCCCGGCCTTCTCAGAGACATACTAACTGACACGGGGTAGGGATGCCAAACAGAGAATTTAAGAAGGAGAGTAAATCACTCAGCTAATATTACCGTTTAACCTTTTATAAATACACAATATATTACCTAAATATCGTTTGTATGAAAGTAGGTATATCCCTCTATTTGGTTGGTAAATAAATGGCGTCTTTCTCAAGTATGTACATACAACATATAGTTAGAGTCTTCTTACCGTAAACTCTCTTCTACGCCTTCAACGTCTGTTTTGCACATCTCACGAAAACCTGAGGTTTCTGGTTAAAATCTATCTAGGTAAAAATCTGAAGGAGACATAATGTTGATGATGATGTGATGTAAACCAAGGAGAAATAGTAAGAGTGAGTAGATGAAGGCGATGTTGCATATTAGTTCGTATGTGTGTGTGTATGTGTACCTTACACCAAGTTACGTTGATCATTGCTTTGCTTGAGGTTAGCCAAATAGTTTGGGTGAATTTACTTCATCGTTTTTTCGCCTTCTTCTTCTGGTGATTGGTGACACATGAAGTAGTTTACTTGAGTTATTTTTTAACCTCTTTTCTTCTTTTTCCTGTTATCACATCACCGTCATTCCAATAAAGCTCACGTAACGTTGTTTATACGTTGTACTAGTTAGTTTGATCATGCATACCTTTGCCATGTCTTCATCGCTTTTTGCTACCTACGTCGCATAAAATGTATGTCGGGAGATCAATACCAATTTTGAGCAACATTCATTATCTCTTCTACAACATGCTCATCCTCTGTGTTATTATACCACCTACCCATAATCCAATTCGACTCTAAAAATGTATCTTAGCCCTGAACACTTTATCCCGTGTGAGTGTGACATTTTTAATGAAATTCCGGATTCCCTTTGCAGGTGCGGAATGAGCTTCAAGGAAGGAAAACAGATTTTTAGTCCAATTTAACTCTCAAATGATTTTGGAATTTCATGCTGAATGATAAAGGTTAACATATTATTATATGAAATATATAGTTAGTTGGTTGTTGGGTGAATGACCTCCATCACGGAAGCAAAACGACAAGTTCAATCACGATTATTGATGTAGTCCCTGTTACCACCTTTCTCGCAAATCTATTTCATGGGGGACATTTCTTGTGAATACGTATGTCGTTGATTTTAACAGGTTATAGAAGCCCACCCACAAATCACAGGGCTGAAAACAACTTTTGTACATACTATAAATAATAAAAACATCAGAACCATAAAATCATCGTAGTAGTTGTACCTCAATATGAAAGGAAAATGATTGGTAGGATGATCATAATTTAATTTGTATAACGAGCTATTCATCTCACCATCAGTTCATTTTTATCCACTGTGCGAATCAAGAATCAATTTGAAATAAAATGAGAAAGATGGCAAAATCTCTTTAAGCGAATTACCGACGCACAAAAATACGGCCTCGTCGTGAAAGGTTAATGACATTTTTACAGCTTATCGTAGTTAGCCATATCATCCCATTTTCTTTAATAAATTCTATATATTTTAACAGTAATGTATCATGTATGTATATGTAAAACATAAGCACAGTTTTTGCTTTAGGTAAATTTCTACATACTATTACTGACTGATCTTCTTTTTCATTATGTTTGCAACCTGCCATTTTTCAATTGACCTGGAAAATCTGATCAAGTATTATTTGCAAAGACTGGATGCATGAATTTTTTGAAATATTCCAAGTTGCGTTCAGCATAATATTCTATACCGACAGGAAAAACAATCATTTCGTGTGGTATTGGTTAATAAACCTAATCCTTTGCATTCTTAAGTCAACGGTGTATAGTCAAAGTTAATAACTAGAAAAAAGAACCACAGGAGAGAAAATCAGGTCTATAAATAGCTTTGAAAGTGTCGTCCTCCTAAACTCCGTTCTCTATAAAATGCCTTTTATCAGGTTCCATTTACTTATCTTTTACACTTGTCTTCTTGTACGAACCAATTATTGAGTTCGTATGTATATGAATACGCAAGGTGTATGCATACCTACATAGGTACATAAAACACTGAGAAAGCTAATGCGGTTAGATTACCTACTTAAAATATGGTTAGCGTTAGCATGCATGCATGCTTGTGCCTCATATGAACAAAGAATGTTGAGTGTTCCTACAAAGCATAATATATGAACTTTTAAGATTTTGTTTCCCGAGCTAGGCGTACCATCCGTATTTTAAAAGATTCATTTACAGTAGTTTGCCTGCTCACTTGCAGGGCATTATCGTGGAACGTTTCGGTTCGGTGGAGTTAAGAAGATGAACAGGAGAATTCGAGCATTACAGTTTCCAATAAACATGTTCATATAAAGCAAGAGCTACCTAGCTAGCCTTATGTTACATTGGCAGTGGAATACGTTAGGATGCTCTTTTTATATTAACTTAACATGCATATACACTCAGACTCATGCTGAGTGAGTGAGTAATCACAGGTGCTTTCCTAAAGAAAAAAGTTTGTGTAGTACAGATTATCAGCACTGGATTGGATGGATGGCTCTTTTACATTGGAGGCATATAGTGGCACACGTTATTGCATAACTTGGGTAGGGGAGGAACATTCTTACATGGAAGTGTACTTTTTAAAATGTCGTCTTTGTTTTAAACCCCTCGTATATCTCTGAGCATTCTTATATAATAGGCGGAACGGAATGAAAGGTAAGATTGAGGAGCAAGAAGAATAGGGAGACGATGAGTTGAGTAGATCTCTTTTAATGTGTTCAACAAACTAATGTGATTAAAGCATAACATAGTTTTCAGGCTGCAGACTTCCTAATGCTCAAATGATGTTATGAAATGGAAGACGGAAGTATATTAAACAGTGCATAGATTGGAGGATCATGTAGCTTTGAAAAATATCCTACATAGGTACATTTACTTTATTCCACACTGGCAGCGACGACATACCTTAGCACACCTATGCATAAAATGGACTAAAGTAGTTAAACCTTAGTGCATGCTCGATATAAGAAAATATATTGGGTATTCGCACGGTTGAACTAACAATTTCAATTGATATGATCTATTTTTGGAAGCAGGTTGTGGGACAAACGTCTTTGCAGAAACGGTGTACATGTACATTATGTTGGTTGCACCAATAAATTCGCATTATCTAAATTACTCGCAAAAATGTGCAATTGGAAAGTGGAAGTGTAACACATAATATTGGCAGACATTTCAATGCAACTCAAAGGTATTTATTCACCGATCAACATAATGTGCGACATTGTTGTAAAGTTACATTGCTTCAGCAACGTCATTATTGTCAGCTTCGGAGAGTAAATTTGTAATCCCTTTTGAATCACTAGCACAGATTACTTTTCCTACATAAATATCGTTGACATTAATCAAACATATTTAACATTTGACGCACACCCAAAAAGTTGCATTTTGTTGAGATGCCTTACTATCATCCAGCTACATATAATATATTATGTATGTCTATTATTCGTTTATTGTACAAGATAGCCAATCTCACTAAAAAGTCATATCCCCTTCTTTCCTCTTCTAGTATATAATTTATACACGGTGCAATGGCTCTTGACTTCCCTGTTGACTTAATTCACTTTCACGTAACTTTGAGCTTAATTAAGGAATCGCTTGCCAAGACTGTGACAGTGGAGCGAGGTGATCTTGCATGCTGGTTTGGTGTATACCTTTCCATGTGATATATAGTAGAAGTGTGTGCTGTGATGTGAACTAAACGAAATACATATAAGGAAAGTTGAACAAAGTCGATAAGTCTTCCTGTCTTAAAATAAGTCTTTTTCTTCCTTATTTTTCCCAGATCATGTCAAGTAAGGTAGTTGTTACAACTAAGTAGAAACAATTTTCCAAGAAAAGAAGATAGTATCATTACATCATGTTCCGTTTCTCCAGCATGACTCCTCCAGGTACCATGTTATACTTGCTACGAGAGTAACTTTCTCTTATGTAATTTAAGGACCTTCCACGTTTGTAGTGTTTGTACAAATACTTGAGTATATTCGTAAGAAAAGGTAATCGTTTATTTGACCTTTGGATTTATTGGAACCCGAATGAGAAAATAAGTACTTGCTCACAATCACTGAATGGAAAACAGGCGTTCAAGACCAAATGCATGCGGCTAGCGTACCTTTCCGCCCCATATTGGTTTTTGGTACATCCATAATATGTGTGTAGTTGATGCATTAAATCTTATAAGAATCTACTTTTAGATTTACGTATATCGCTGTATATATATAGAATAGACCAGCAAGATCCCTGAAAATTGTAAACACGCATATATTTTAAAATATCCTGTGATTCATTGAGCCACAGTCGAGACGATTGATACATATAATTACGCAATCAAGCTCGATTCATGTGAATTCTACGTACGTAGCTAACATTTGGGAATGTTTTCGATGCTGCTAGCATCACACCGTCTTTTGAGCTAGCTGTACACAACACCGTACTTTGAAAGAATAAAAAGGTTATCATCAAGTAGCACAAGAGTAGCTGCATTTTGTTCCTTTTATCATCATCAGTTGAGCAAATGGATTGATCTTCAAAATAAATTATTGACTCCATCACTTCATCTAAGTAAGCCGCAGTAAGAAGACAGGGGAATATTGGATCCACTTAACATGCATTTTACTAAGCTCTTTAATGATTCATTCTGAAAATTGCTACTTGTGCTTGTGACCTCATGCAACGACGACTGCAAATGAAATCCACCGTGTTCCATTCAATTCATGCCTGAAAATGTACCTTACACTTTTAGATTCCCTTTCATTTATCATCAACGAAACGACTTACTTAAATGCTAACTGAGCGGAATAATGGTTAATTGACAATTGATGAATAATAGCTCAAGCTAGCATGCAAGTTGCGGAACAGATACTACACGCACGCACTGTGGTGCAACAAAGTCGATCCACTGTGTCTGTGTGGTACCGTTGGTGGAAGCAGTAAAGTAAAAATGATGATTAATCTTCTTTTTCAACAGAACAACAACAACAGCAGCAGAAGTGTATCCAATGATAAAAGTATAAAAGGTTGAAAAAGCCGGATGCCCTCAATAATCAGTAATACTTAACGAGCATATACACGGACTCTATCGACGTACGAAACGTGCCTTATGCTCCACTGTCACTACTTCACTTCAATCAGGATAATGATTCCTCCTGCAGTGCTGTTGTAAATACGTCGTATCATGAGAGTACATGCAAGTAAGCAAGCTGCGATAATATTATATATTCCTGAAGGTTGAGCTTGGTTGGGAAAAAGTGAGGACGTGAAGTTGTAGAGAGAAATGCTGTGTGGTCATACCAAATTATTCGTATGGGAACATTGGGAACTGAATCATAAAAACTCATGTAAATTCATCTCAAGATTTAATATATTCATAGGCTTCGAGAAAATTTTGATGAACTTGTCTCTACCAAAAAAATGCTGTACAGAGTTACGACTTCCTATTTTTTCATACCATCCGTAACATAACAGCTACTTCCAGCAATTATCTATCCACTATACCAGGATTACAGACTGACTACATACTGTATAGACAAATGTGTCAACGATATGAGTAAACGTCACTCTACGAAACTGTTTCCTTTTCATCAAACACAAGAAGTTCTATTGCCAATTTTAGGTATGTCATTGGAATATTTTTGCTTATCATCAGTGGATTAGTCATCAAATCGATGTCGATCCTTCTGCAGATTTGTCATCAATGAATGAGAAGCATTGGTTCAACATTATTAATACAAACAATGTTAAAACTGTCAAAGTCTGTTTTGCTCAAGATTGCCGAATAAAACACACTGACACGCTTTATACTAACTAAGTGAAATATTTATTTTGTTGACAAATCTAGATTTTCAGGGCAAATGCTGTACATTTATTAAAGAGAGCGAATGATTGGCAGAATGAATACACAAAAAACTATTGCGTTAACCAGAGTACAAAGAATTGCTTTTGAAAAGGCAGGGAGAGCTCTAATATTGCAGAGGAAAGCTCTTATATTGCCGGTGAAATGGAAATGAAAAGATACCTTTTAAAGTTTTTATTGCAGTTTACGCTGAAGCGTATGCTGGAATGAGTAACATCATATATTAGTATGCATAATTGAGAATTATTCATGTGACCACGTTTAGTGATATGAAATAGCCAGAGATCATGTCTTTGGTTGAATAGCAGAAGAGTTGAAAAGTTTTCAGTAAAAGGGTTTCATACATTGTGAATCTCTTCTTCCCTTTTTCCATCTGAAAAATGTTATATTGACAGTAAAAAGAGAAAAGTTGTAAAAAAGAGTAAGCAGGAAGTAGCCGGGAGAGAGAGAGGGGAAAGGTATGTAAAGAATTTTTGGAAGATATCTAGAGTTCAGTGAGCGAACGTAAGAGGTTAGGAATAAGTGTATTTCAACTCCCATTGAATAAAAAGGTAAGCAAGGAGCGATAGTTGGGTAGTTTGAACAAGGCATTATAAACTTGATTTCGAGCAATAAAGTTTCAAGGGAAGCGGCTTTCCTTTTTCGGACTTTCTTGTGTCCATCCATCCTCTCGGGTCGGTTAGCGAAAAGCAGGAGCAGGGAAGGCTAAACGGAAGACGGTTTTACGGCCATATTGCTTTTCTTCAGGTAACTTTATTCACTCTCATGATGCAGGCGTATATATATTCATATCCCGGTCCATGTATTCAATACATAATAATATAGGAAGGCATGCTAGTTTTGCTAGTAGTCATCTAATGTAGTTTACATCTATCAAACAAATATCTATATTATAGTGGGATGAAGCGGAGGCAAATAAGCAGGAAATGCTTGAAATGAAGGGAAAGAGGTTCGGCAGTCAGTTGGATGTGTAGCCAAAGAAATGTGGAAGAAGGGAAGTAAAACTTTAGGTAATGCATAGCATGAGTCAACTACCTACTTTTCACATAAGTATTATAAAATAGGCAAGCCGGAAAGGTAGAAAAGTACTTAAAAGCCAAAAAGAAAATCCAGCAAACCTTCGTTCACTAATAATATACATAACACAGCAGCAGTCAGGAGGGCCAGGGAGAGAAAGAGCACACAAGGGGAAAGGTAGATAAAGGATTTTCCAACAAGGTTGCTAATGGGCACAATAAATTACGATGCAATGCAAAATCCATTGTGTGCTGCTGAGTTCGCATTTCCATCAGCTAAAAGTGTGTACTCGTATATATATATAGCGCACCACAAGCTAGTGGAGTTTTCCTCATATTTTATTGTAAGAAAATGTGATCCTTATATCTTTTGTGGTCTTTTTCCTGAATGGTCTTGGAGACTCTCCGACTGTTTCTCCTCTCTATACAATATATGCACTTATGATACCTTATTGCCACGGGAGTGTATCATTCACAGTAAAATGTAGTTTTACTACTTTTACTCACCGTCTCTCCACCACCGGTCGACCTTTGCATATTCTTAACTTTCATTTTAGAAGCTTTTGACCTCATGCGATAATATATTAGTGAGTGAGGAAAAGCGAGAAAGGAGAAGAAGAAGAGGAGGAAGGAAAGTCAGACACAAAACTCGGCAAGTATAGAAAATAGAGCATAAACCCTCGGTTTTTCGTAATGGGCTCTCTTAAACTGTGCATTATCACCGTTGCGAACTAACAACTCACTCTTCCCTCATATGCATTAAAATATCGAAAATGAGGATGTGATAAATGCACATGCTTTCAACAACACTGTTTATTTACTTCTTCTATATTTTTTGCTACGTTGATTCAAATTCTTCAGGGAAGCAATTCTGTAAACAAAATGAGTTTAATTGAGTAGAATGGGATTTTAGCTTGTTACAATAATCGAAACGAGATAAAAATTATTAGGAATAATAATTACGAATGATTCCTGCAATTGGTTTTAAATCAAGATAGTATGTCAGGTACATTCAACACACGTAGAATATTTTCCGTGGTTCTATCATCCGATAATACAATTCCAACCGGTTTCTTTCTTTTGGAACATTCTATCCAGAAGCTTTAATGAACGTAGGACTCGATAAATAATATAGAAGAATGATGGTGTCACCACCCAATAATTTGTTATTTGGATCCACCCACACTCAACGTATTGTATTCCATTTTACGTTTCATTTTCCATTAGTGGAAATTCTAAGGAATGAGGGTAGAAGTGGACGCTCTTTCTTTGAGAGAATAAAAAGAAGGGAGATAATGCACAACAATCAATCCCAGCTACCTGCGTCAGTTCCTGAATGGCATACCGTAAACATAATGCAATGACAATAGCTGTAGGTAAAAACTCTTTTTACCTCATCGGATGCATTAATACATATTATCCATATTATCTTCCTCAATTCTATATAGGAAATGGTATTTTATATGTATGTGTTACAAACAAGAAACAAAACAAGTGAAATAAATAAAGTTTGACGGGAGTGAATGGTTGCTTTCAGATTTTTTTCTCAGTGTGCTCCCTTCCACCAACAGTGTTTTTTAAAGGCTATAGATTTCTAGATAGGTATTATTTATATTAGAAAAATGTACAAAAAGCTAATCTTGAAATGACTAAGTGGGTTTCCCTTGAGCACAATGATGATGATGATCATGTTGATGGTTGGTGGTGATGGTATGGTGTTTTTTGGTAGCATCGTGTGGTGGCATGTCTAAAGATTCACTGCAATCCCATGCTTGGCGCCAGGCAGTCAAGAGAATATAGTCAAAGTCTTGAGGGATTCCTTTTTTACATCAAGGACTTACACAGTAAGCTACAAAGTTATAGATGAACATGAACCTACTTTATAGCAACTTTTTTTTGGCGTACAAGCATAATACATGTGTATCACATCTTCTAAAGAGTAAAATAGTTAAGTAGAGTAGCATATAGCTTAAGCTACAGTCTTTTAGTAATTCGAGGAATACACTGTGTTGGTGCGGTGGTGATAGGATAGAAGCAAAGCGTCAAACTATTTTCTATTGTACTCATCCATATCTTGTATTCAGAAAGTGGGAGAGCTATCCGCAACAACAACAAGAGAAAGACGGAGAAGTTTTATACTTTGTGGAGAAATATGGCATGCATACTACTCTACTAGCTCTCTTGAGGGAGGATGATATGATACAAGTCAACCAAACTGTGAGGAGAACAAGAAGGATGATGATGATATGGTTGATATTGTCGATGCTCTGCTGCTCCTAGTTTTACTATTAAAACTCAAGAGTTACAATTTTCCCTAGGAAGTCTCACAAAAAATGTGAATTGTGTACTAGATATGTACTTTAACTACATTGTACACAGGTATATGTATGCAGAATAACAAGGTAAATTGTATCTACCTATTTTATATCCTCAACTTACACAATTCATCCTCTTCTTGCTCTGCAGTGTGCATCACTACGTGATGTGTAGCTTGTCTCAAACTTTCAAAGTATTTAGTAGCCTAAATACCTTGATGTCATACACGCATGTAGCAAAATATGCTTCTTTTTCCTTTTTTACCGATTATTTGAGCCATGTAAAAAGCAGAGGATATAGGAGCATACAAAATGCGCATTTTGTTGGAAGGTTGATGATGATACTCCTAAAAAGATTTGTGGAACGTGTAGTTTCATAAATACTAAATAGTTTTTACATAAACAAGTTTTGTTTCCCTTGTTCCACTTGTCTTGTCTGACAGTATGATTCCCTGCTCACTTCCCGTTTGCATTTGGTACATATACGCAAAGTTGGAAGCAAAGTAAGGTAGACGTTAGGTAAAAGAGAAAAGGTAAAACGTAACGAGCGTAGTTTTTTGTTAAATGTGCAAAAGTTGAGGTTTTTTTTGTTCATCACAATCTTTCCTCGTCTCCCTCTAACCACGTATATATCATTATTGGTCGGTATGGGGCTTTTTACTTCGTCAACTAAAACTCCACCGGAGACACGTGTGCGAATGAATTGACATGAGGTAGACGCAGGGATACGTAAAGGAATGAAAAGGGGAAAAAAATCTTGAGTTGGGGCTGCCTATTATACCATGCTATCCTACTTTGGTTTTCGTTCGAAGGAAGGAATGAATGAATGAATCGAATAGAAGATTGGTTACGGTAACTTGGCAGGATCCATCCTGAGGAAAAATAAGTGTCATCAACATCATCCTCGATGTTGTCTTACCTCCTTGGTCTATGACTATATTTAACGTACCTTTTTTGTTATAAAGTTGAGTAAGAGTGCTCACTGGCTATATAAGTGAATAAAGTAAGCCACTCTCGGAACAACTTTGGTAAGGTAGAAGAGTTCAGAGTGGAGAATTGTGAGGACTCATTCATATATATGATTGCAGTCATAACGTCAAAAGGCTCCGTGAACAGACGTCTGCTCGTATAATGATTATTACAGAGCGGAAACGAGAAAGAAGGAAAAGGTGAGTCATAACACATCACGGAAACGTATAAAAGGTAGGCTATGTATAGGAAGGGTAGTTAAGAAAAGAGGTAGAGTTTACGTCAGTTATTGTCAACGAAAACGTTTGTAAAGATAATGTGATCCCATTTCATATTGAAACCATGAGCAGATGCGGAAAGAAGTAAGGCGTGGGCATAAGGAATAAACAATGTTTTATCATCTGCATTTAAAAAGCAGTAAACAAGTTAAGACATTTAAGTACATGTAAATATGGCAATGCAAGCTCATTGTTGCGATCGGAAATTCCATAATGCTGTAAAATACAAGTACAACTGTTAAAATCTTCAAAAATGTTCTAATTGTTTAGTTTACCAAACATTGTATAATTCAATGTTCTTAGCACTAACGACATGAATGAAAGATAACTGAGAGCAAGAAGCAAAAGGCAAAGAGTGAGTGTCCACTGACGATAACACCGGCAGGATGACACATCAAACTGTATATGGTTGCACGTGATGTTGATGTCAACTTCCCCTTCCTGAATTTCTCTGATTCTATATAGCCTTTACCAGACCTACCACATTAAATGATGTGTAGATGAATGAATAGGGGCTGCATGCATCGCTCATGAATCTGTGCATACTTTGCTTCCTAGTCTCAGAAACGGATGTAAGTAAGGAAGTACCTATGCTTGCCATGGGCTTGGATGTACTCTAACTTGTCTAACAACTTATATACATGGTACGGATTCCTATGAACAGATACTTATTGACTTTATCGTTACGTAATATATTTGATGAACTCCATAATAATAAATAATATATAACGAGGTAAGGTTAATTATGAAAATTCTAACATAATTTATCTATTTGTAACGTATAACAAATACCAGTCAATCCCAGGAACATTGGTAAATTGAGATTAATAGTTGGGTCTCTTCGGATTTATCCAAATGGTCCGTGCAAAACCAAGGTGTGTTGGGTATTATTAGCAAGCACAGATTATCATATTATTCGGAAACCCTCTATAATGAGTTGAGTCAGATTCTATTAACTGCATAAGCGCCTACAAAGGTGTGTTGAGCACGTACTAAATTTTCAGGAAAAATATCCTCTGGATCAGCTACAAGCTTGTAAGATTGATTGATTGATATACAACTTGAGGTTAAGGATTTTCCCTACATTACCAGATAGTAATCAAATTCATCTGAAATGAGATCTTGTACAAGTGAAGCATCCATGTAACCCAGAAATCCAGGTCGGCTTCAAAAAGCCATGAATCTCATTAGCACAGGCTTTTTTCTCTGCATCGCATCACCCTATGTTTATTTATATGGGAAAGAATAGTAAAATGAAAAGAGTATGCGTTATAACTTTCTATTAATTCCTATATATACCTTTGTTCTTTGTATAAGTTTATCCGCCTATACTTTCTTTTTTGATTGTTTTTGTTCGAGAATTCGGCTAGTTGTGTGCATCACACATTTCCCCATTTTCATCCTTCTGGTCACTATTTCTAAAGGGAAATGCATGTTTTTATCACTTATCACATAGGTAGATTGGGCAGCAGATTAGTCTTCGTGGGTCTGGGTAGGTCGACCCGGATTGGATTTTGGCTCCGTGTGGAAATGGAATGTATTGAGATTAGCGATCTAGTAAACTTTTTTCTATATCTCCCTTTCCAATTTTCTCTCTAGTAATTAGCAAAATGATAATCTATTCCTGTGCCCTAATAACAGTGCACACAATCGGAGTTAGGTATACTCGCTACGTAAGCACATATTTGTACGTGTCGAACAGAGAGCGTAAATGGGCGTAGGTAGAAAACAAACAAAAAAGTGTAGGATAAACAAGGTGAATAGAATACCGAGAAGAGTTAGTTGATGCTGCTCTCCTACATTTTCATCCAGACATCTATCCATCCATCCATAAGGTCTAATTTGGCTCGTGTTCATGTGTTTGAGCATGAAGACAGAAATAGTGATGCAAATGTGTACAAGATCCACACGGGAGGAGAGAGTGGAATGACGATTTACCTTTCCACCAAATAAATACCATGAATGTTATGCCATAGCCGTTAGTTCTTCTTTTTCACTGATCAACTCGACAGAATATACATACCTACACGCATGTGTGGCGTTTTTTTGTAATACAATACAAGTAACTTTGTAGGCACGCTCTAATGCATACACAAAAAGCATGAATCTATTTATTACAAATAGAAAAAGGTAAGCATTAAGGTAATGTAAAGTAATAGGGGGAAAACTCTTTTAATGCATCAAGCGCCAGTTGTGGTGAGGCGAGCCATAGACTCGACAAGAGAACACAGGTCTGTTCGATTCAGGTATTTTGTACCATATTATTAAAGCATACCTATACGCTCGACGACGGTGGAGAGCAAAAAGTATGTATGAAGCTGTCATGGTGCGAAGTGCAATTAGTGCATATTGGCACAGCACAATACGCTGGCAACTGCTCCTAACTAACCCAGCTTTTTGGGGTATCGAATCAACTATAAAAAAGGGGAAAGGTTGCTTACTTATGCTTACTCTATAAAGACTGGCAACCATCATACATTTATACATCTGAACCGACGACGTCGTATGTGTATCGGGGAGAAAGGGACTTTACCATATACTACAGAAACAAAACAGAGTGTAATGTAAATGTATAAACATTTTATATATGAGTCCATGTGTACAATGTGTCTCGAAAATGTAATGGATTACTGCTCTGGACTTTTGGAAGTGAAACAGGGAGACACAACACACAAGAGGAAGAAGTGAGAGGAGGAGAGAGGGAGAGAAAACAAAGTTTACTCGATCTTATTATCAGGAGTAGTAGTAGTAGTAGGCAGACTACAAAAGGCATATCTAACTGATCTCCTGCTGCTGATGTAAGCGCGTAACTTATAAAATGCAACAGCTACATTAAATACATATTGTGCTAATACTACTTTGCAGCTATAAGTTTCTCCACACACATTACTCTCTCGCTGGCTTTCCTTGTCGTAAGTATGTATCAGTGGTAGGCAGGGCGGCGTTGAGAGGAGAGTAAATCCGGTCACAGGTGTGACAATGTAAGTTGCCTGTTGTATTAGTTTTCTACTTCATCCAATTAATGCCAAAGTCTCTGGAGAGTTTCATGAGCTGACGAGTTCTTTTGTTTTTTCTTCTCTTGGCGAAGAAGAGCTGCTGCTTGCACACAACACAACAGCAGGAGCAAAAGGAAAGACTGGGGACTAAAAGCCTTATGTGTAATTCTAATACCCAGAGAGTTTCTTGTTCGTCTTCTGTTTTTGGCACTCTTTTCCGTCTTTGCCTTGATATTCTTTTTCTTTCTCATCTTTTTCTGCTTGCCGTTCCCACTGCATTCAGTGCACAAATGTAATGCAATGTTTTGAGCCAGGTATCAGAAGGATCAGGAGGAGGACAGGAGATGTCTTCTACACATGTTGCTCCTTCACTTTTCAAGGTGTATTATTACGCTTCCACTATCTTACTCACTCATTCATTCATCTATACAAATATGGTAGACAATAGCAGATACACATGAAGAAGGAGCACAAAGACCTTTTTCACCTTTACTACAACAGTTGGACCATTCAACAACATTGAAGCTCTTAAGCCAAGCCAGATTTTTCATCTGAATGGAAGACGGAGAGAAAAGAAACCAAGTCTTGTCTTGTTGATCCTTTCCTATTCTGAAACTTCAAAAAAAAAACTTATACTACACGGTGATATGTTGTGTAGTCTATTGTAAAATGCCTTGTATAACACTGGCACGAAGTACAAGTATATAACAACAACAAGACTTCTTTTGTTATGCATTATCGCATACATATCTCATTCCAATACAAAACCACCATTGAGTTACATAAAAGGAGTACATAATACTGTACCGCTTTTCAACGAACCTCGGTGAATTTATTGAATTGAATCAAGAACAATCATCGTGGTGTTTTAAATTAGGTCTGTAAACATTTACACAAATAGAGCAAAATATGTCTGTCTTCACAAAATACAAACAATTTATTTATTTTCATGTACTGCCTCCTGATCAAGGTGCATTCTATTTATTGGCTTTGGCTCCTTTTGTTCGTTTTCATCACATTTTGCTGCTTGCTGCTACAATGGAACTGTGCCATGACTTTCGGAACTGAACTGGCCGCACCATTTTTTCAAGTCATTTTTACTGAAACATCAATGTAAAATTTCAAAAGTTACCCTCTATCTAAGAGTAACAATTTGACGAATTTTCCAGCCCAGCACGTTACTAATAAAGCCGACTGATTTTGAAAACTAGAATTTATTATTCTCCGAATGAAAACCCACAAGAGAATTACTTAAATTAATTTATGCCGGCTTGGGCAAATTGCATGCATAAATACGAAACTATAATGGTATTCATCCATATTATACCAAATCATTTTCCCCCAAAGCTTATTCTTCTACCTCATCGGTCGGTAGACAAAAAGCACGTAGCTTGTACCCCCAAAGTTTAGTTAGTTGCATGATGCTAGTTTTTCGATAGAAGTCATCACTTTCATATATTGTATTTATATGCATATACTACATACATCTTGCATGTGTACGTGCATATAATCTCAAGAGCGGTATTGGTGTTTGCTCCCATTCCTTTTCTTCTTCTCCTTATTTATCGATCCTGTATCTAATTGGACGATGAAATGCAGGTAAGGAGCAGAAGGGAGAAATTGGTATTTTATGTTTTGCCTTTTTCTCTCGTCTTTTCTCTTCTCCCTCTTGTTTTTCTCCTCCATCTTGTCTTTACTCATCCATATTGTGCATTACTACTACATAGCGACCCTATATAAGTTCACGAGTTTAATATGAAAAATACATCGTTACACCAAGATGTACATGTGTACTCCTCGTATTATTGTCTATTAGGTAAAAAGAGAAGTCGATGAGATAGTTTTCGTTTCCAACCTGCACGTACCTGGAATACATATAAATACAGTAGGAGTCATGCATTAGAAGACTATTAGCACGTAGTATACATTTTATTATAGTATCTGTTCGATTCCTTCTTGCCGCATCCTGCTCGCCCTCTCCATCTTACTTCTGTTGTTCTGCTCAGTCAGAGCAACTAGAAAAAGTTATATCATCACCTGCCTTGTTGTACGCCGCATCGATAGCCTCCTTAAGCTCTTGGAAAATACAAAAGTTCAATATATTTTGGGGCTCACGTATACGTATGTGTGTGATGATACCTTTACCTTTTTTGTTTCTAACTTATTCGTGCTACTTGAGCCAATTGGTCATTTCCCAACTCATCTAATTCCGTCAGTTGGAGAGAGAGAAAAGGAAATACGTAAAATACAGATGTGCACGTTCCTTCCATATTTTCTTATTTTGGATTATTATGGGAAAAGAAAGCAGCAACCCGTATGCTTCAAACCCACCACTTTTTTTTACAATAGGGAAAGCGGAGCTGATGTATGAAGTAGGAAAAGTAGAACGGTCTCTGGAGAATAGATCGTGCTTCATTAAATTTGCACAGGTACACATGTTGCCCTCAATGTACATGCTCTCTCTCTCTTTCTCTCACTCATGTTGTGTGAGAGTTGAATTGAGCGAACGATGTGGGAATGGCTTCTTGTCAATTCGATTGCACTTCGATTCCTCCATATCACGGGAATAGGCCGAAGCAGCGGTGTGTGGTATGGCGTAATATGTGTGTATATATATACCCATCTGTCTTTTTGACTTTGGTATTTTCTTTGCTATATGCTATGTTTTCTTATGCTCGGTGGTATATAAATGAAAAGGATTTTCAAGTGTGCTTAGTTTTTACCTTTCCTTCTTTATTTGACTTGTTGTTTGCTATTATTCTCGTTGTGCAATGGTACTTTAACAAATGCTGACTGACTGGCTGTGAGCTGTCGGCATTTCGTTGATTTTGATGCTGCTGCTCTTCTCCTGATGAATAAAAATGTCTGCGCCTTTTCCTCCCAAATAAAACGTGACAGGAGGAATTTATTTTTTACGGATGCCAACAACACACGCATTAAATGTATGCACTCACTCACTCAGATTTAAGTATACTTTTAACGTGATTTCTTCCTGTTGATGTGTTGTGTGCAAAAAAAGAGACTGGGTTGTATATGTGAATCAGCATCTGCTTAAAATTTTAGGCTTTTTTTTGTTGACACTGTGCAAGAGGCAGTTGACATTACCATATATTGGAGAAATGGTACTTTACATTTTTTTGAATCCCTTTTATTCGGTTTCCCTAAAAAGAGAGACCTCAAAGAATGGAGGCAGGTGGAGAGAAGTGCAAAAGTGCCCAAACACATAAAGCGTGAAGAGACGATGAAAAGGTTAACTCAGGTAAAAATGGAATAGATTGGATCGGATAAGTATGCATAAAAGTGGAAAGCTAGAGAGGTTAAAATGTCATAAAAAATGACATCTTGACTGTTGAAAAGCCGACTTTTCTAGCACACAACTTTATGCTAGCAGTCTTATAACACCTGAATTCATTTAAATCCTGTATAGATCCTTTTCACGTTTGTGTATATATCACTATAAGCATTATCTCACTTAACAATGCTGTACTTTCTATACATAATAATTTTGGTTAAGACGCACATCATCCGAATCGTTGTGGTGGGCCATTAACCTCCATCCTGGAAGCACTTTCCTCCTATACTGCTTTAATGTCTCATAGCTGAGTCGGATGCCATATTAAAGGTAGAAGTAATAATGTCCATTAGCTTCAGACACTTGTTATCGTTTACTTCAAGTTGTCACAAATGTACAGGCTTTCTGACGCATTCCCAGTAAAACACAAAGATTCTCCCACACCTGAAGTTGTACCTAAGCTGAGAAAACATTTGGCATATTGTCGAATACAATATTTCAGTTAAATCAATCTACATAAGCAAGCGTTGGACACCATCATCTATAAATACCTTTTTAATAAAAATCCTGGCAAGCAGCGCAACCTTATAGGTATTGCTAATAATACGAATGGCAGCCAGTGTTAAAAGTGTGGAGGAACTATCAGTGCCGACCTGACGAGCTGCTGCTTTCAAAATCTGAACTTGCTCAAAAGACTTTGTAATTCATGAGTTTTTACTTACGGTGCAGGTATGAATAGATTGAGTAAACGTGCTGCTCGTTGTTTAGAGCATATCACATCCATCCATCCGTATACGATCATCATCATCATCATGAATGATGCGTTTGGAGGCTCTCTCCCCAGGAATAAAATTGACGTGGATGCCAGATGCCAAAGGAGAAAAGGGAATGAAAGTAAAAGAGGTCGGTTGTTGATGTATTATTTGATGCTATGAAAAATATCCACTTTTCACGTGATATATAATAACAAAAGGCAAAAAGTTAACGGAACTCAGCCCAGGTACCCCCTTCATATTATTGCTAAGACTCTTTTCACCGGGTTTTCATCACTTACAAATGTTCCATTTTCGCCGAAAGACGTGAATGGAGCGTTTTATAGCTGTTGAAGAGCAACTGAATGAATGTTGTTATGTCTGTAGTATGAATTACACAAAGCACGATGAGCGAGTGGCAGCTGGAACGCTAGGAATTTTTATACCTGCTTTTCACTTAAAAAGAGTAATAAAGGTGAAGAAAAGAGGAGAGACTGATGCCAGAAGAAAGAAAACGAGAGAAGAAAAAACAAGCGTGGTGTTCCACCTTACACTATTTTCCTTGCTGACTTTGTGCTCTGGATGGAACACCACATGCGTTTCACTCTTTATTCTTATGTTTTCTCAGTCGCTCGTTGTGCTCTTAGGCCTGAAACCACTTTCTTTCCCTTATCCATCAATGTTTTTCATGTGTCTACCTTTGAATTTTTCATTTTCCTTTCTTTTCACTATTCTACCTTTTCGGCAACAAAATCATCATGATCATCATCTTTAGCGTCATCACTCCCACTCATCATCATATTTATTTTGCACCGCTACAACAATTGAGAACCTCTCCAGAATGACAGCAATACGAGTAATTATGGTTATATTATGCTTCGTATAAGAGCAGCCATAATATTTAAATGATGCTGATTAATTTATTTGTAGTGGAATGAAAGGATGAATGCTTTATAAGCACATGTTTGTTTTTGGAGAAGGTAACTTTCTTAGGCACAAAACAAAATCGTTTTTTACAATTTCCCATGCAATTGATCTTGAAATGAGTGGTGTGGTGTGTGAGGTTTCCCGGGCCACATATATATTAGCGTTTTCATTCAGTCCCAGGGAGTCACCAAAAGGAGATGCCAGTGAATAGAATAAAGAATCTATCTAAGCTTGCTATGCTTATGCTTTCGGTGGTGTGTTTGTGTACAAAAGGTAGAGAGAGAGAGTCAATGGCTGAAAGAGTGGATCAGAAAGATAGGGTCTTCTTGAGACTTGAGTCGTGCTCCACGTAAGTGTTTCTTTTTTTCTAAAGGAAAGAGCTTCTCCATCCGCTTTCTCTTCATGCTCCTCATCTTTTTATTGCTGCTGCTGATTTTTGAGATATAATTTATCTTCTTCCACTTCCTGAATCTTTAGAAGCACCTTTATTGATGTAAACGATACACAAAATCCGCGGAAGATATCACGTTTATTCTCTCATTTGTTATACAACTTGTTTCCTGGAATGAAGGTCTCAAAATGTTTCATGAAAAGAACCAGCTTCTCTTTATATAGCTACCTACAAATATGAGTGCAGCCCATGTCATACAATAATTCTGCTCTCATCGCAGGTTTTCAGTTGAACTGAGAACTGAGCAATAAAACTGAACTCCACCCTCCTGCTTTTTGCAGCTCGTTTCACGTCATTTTTCTAGTTTGAGAATGGAAGCAGAATTTCAAGATTTCTTGAAAACCTCCAAAGTGCTCTCAAATGACATCAGTAATTCCTATATAATGACTATTGATAAAGGTGTTACGCTTTTAAGAGATTCCAGTATTCCAAATCAAAAACCCATGTCTTACATTTCGCACACAACATTTAAGTCAGGGAAAGAAAGTAGTAAAGAATCATTTAGCGTGTCGTACTTACCAATCCTCTCTTTCTCCACCATCACATTTCTCTCCTCTGTATATGTAAGAATGTATGCCATATCCATTTTTACAAGCAAGGTAAGTACGAACTGCATGAAAAAGTTTTCTCTTATTCTGGCACGTTTACGACGTGAATCCGGTTAAAAATCGACTTTGGAAAATATGGTGTTTGCCATCATCATCATCTTCAATACTATGAATATAAATCCAATAAAAGTCATTTACACATGCAGCATTTGCTGGAGCTCCACTGTGGTGGCGGAGGTAGGAGTGAAGAAAGCAGAGGAAAAATGATCAAGAATGGCTAAGTCTTTTTTTCCATTCAGGTACGCCAATAAAGTTTGGTCTTTGGTCTCTTTTTGAATCCATTATACATGCAGTGATAGCCATTGAACAAGTTAAGGTATTCGAAAGCTTGTACCCCAGTATTTCTTCACATACTAAAAATGCCTCTCACTCTCTCTCTCTCTCCTTCTCTTCTTACCTTACCTTGAAGTGAGCATCTATGTAGGACTGCACTGCACTACCTTGGCAAAGAGAGGACGTGAGCAGAATCTTTAAAAACTTTACTGACAAAAACTGATCTGAAAGCGTTGGCACACTGCAGTGGTTAGCTCTGTATAGTCAAGTAATGAGGCATTACGAGCCTTATCAACATGAACCATTCTGCCAAAGCGAAACCCATGCCAAGTTCTTGTGCTCACCTTTTTACATACCTTCGTATTTTATGCATGTATGAACTCTCCGTATTATTACTCTGTTTAAAATGACTTGCAGCTCGGGAACAGAGCAGAGAAATGAGAATGCCACAGAACAGAGTGTGCATAAATATATGTTTGGGGCATACGTATGTAGCTCTTGTAAAACTACTCTTGTGCCTGTCGGTAACGTTCAAGTTGTGAAGTTCGTGCTGTGCAAGTTGTTAAAATGATACGCAGGAGGGTAACATTGTATATGGGAGTACAGAGAGCCGATGCGTGTAGTAGTAGTTATTTAGATGTATAAAGCTTTTCCCTTTCCCTATGGTTTCACTTCACTTTTATACCTTTTTGCGTGTCTGTATGTGTCTAGTGCTGTTAGTCATGGAAGGAAATCCCAGCAGGACAGGAAGGATTTCTAGAGAAAGGTCTTCTGAGAATTAATTAGAGCTAATTGATACCATTCATCTTCGTTATGTAAAAATCTCTTTTTACCTTGACTCCGAATTTTATTACTGTTACCACTTCTCTCTCGCTAGCACACAACTACACACGGATGTGCTACAGGAAGGTTGGCTAATGCAGCCTAGTTTGGCATTGGCAGCGTTATCTTACGAGAGTTTGCCTCTTTTGTATGAGCATGTGTTAATGCACTTATTTCACGAATATTGTAATGAATCGCAATTGGAATTATGTATTGAACTTCTTATTCTATACCCATTTTTACAAATACTGCAATGCAGATGAAACACCTAACCCAAAGATAAAGATAATTTTTAGCTAAATTACAATTTGTTGGAAAGCGTTTTCGGGGCATGTTGAGAACTAGAATTGCAATTATAAATGATATTCTAAACCATAGTAGTTTGTCTATTTCTATTGCAATTATATCACATTTCAAATTATAACAATTTTTATTTACCAAAACATGTTTTACGAATTTGTGAAGGCAAAGTAGTTGTAGATTTCTACTTTTTGAACTTTAAAAGTTTAGTCTTATGGTATAAAGGTAGGTGTGAATCAAGATTTTCTCTTACTGACAGTAACAAATAACCTTAGTAAAAAAGTAAGCATTCAATTGCATTGAACGGAATTACATTGTAAACATGCAATTTTTCTTTTGTCTTGTTTTCTCGGAGTGTTGTTTCAAACTGAAGATCTTGAACAGAATTTTATCAATTTTTATTGGTGTAATTCTCTTGACTCCGTTCCAAAGCAAGTGTTCTTTTCGTGTCTCACCGTGTGACATGCATATCATGTCATCGTGTTATCATCATAAGATCGCTATATATGCATACTTTGTATTTACTTTTAGAGAAAGGACCAGAGCCAAAAATTGATCAAGTTTCGTTTTAATTTCATTAAAAAATATCACTTGGAAAACATTATACAGAGTAGTTTCAAACCAAGCTTAGTCAGCCTACACGATTTGTGATATTCAATGAAATGGGCTTGTTAGTAAACTAATCGAATCAATTTTAACTGCGTTTGGCGTATGGAATGATGATTGAATTGCAAGAAAAATGGAATTAAACTAGATTTAAGTATTTTACACATTGAACGATCAAGCAATAATAATGTTTTGTTATGCTACGAGTCTGAGAACAAGGTTTGCATGGGCACATTCTTTCCATCACTATAAAGAAGAATCAAATTACCAGGTGGAACTGATACGGTTTTACACAAGTAGTGTTGGAATTTAGAACGCATAATGTAATATATAAAAGCGGAAAAAGCTTTGAAGGTGATGGTCGATGTTTTAAGATAAATATGTATAGGTGAGCAAATAAAAATATCGTAAAATGTATAAAAAAGAAAACGATGCAAACATTAACGTGTTTACCGTTTCGAATTTCAGAACGTTATCTCCTTTCTTTGTATTACGCCCATTAAAGCCTTTTGGTGAGTCTCGTTTTGTTGCGCAGTATGAAGCATTTCATTTGGCGTCCTGTTCAATTTTTAGGAGGTTATTGAGCAACTCGATGATTATGAAAGGTAACATCTGCTGAACCTCAAGTATCAAATTACTTCCATTTGTACCTGTGTTCAATTTAAAAAACACAGGTAAGAATCATCTAAAAGCGATGCTCTTTCAGAATACTTATATAAAAACA
Organism: Orchesella cincta; assembly: GCA_001718145.1. Classification (NCBI taxonomy): domain Eukaryota; kingdom Metazoa; phylum Arthropoda; class Collembola; order Entomobryomorpha; family Orchesellidae; genus Orchesella; species Orchesella cincta. The sequence goes on from LJIJ01001564.1 coordinate 25,156, forward strand.
CCTCAAAGTGCTTTTAATACTACAAAAATCTACGCTTGCTCGCTTTCCTTGAAACCTAATCGTTTTAAAGTTTGTTAAAAATTTTCATTTAATGCATAACATTATCATGTCATTTAGATTCCAATTTTACATCCTTTGTACCCAGATTACCTAACGTAGTTTTATTTAGAAATGTATAATAAAAATGGATTAGATGGATAGGATTCAGGTTCAAAGTTTATTTTCCAGTTGGATGATCGGAAAGGTACACACAAGTGTGGCACACGGGGCGGAAAGAAAATTCATTTTGTTGCAGCGAACAAGTTACATGGTTATGTTGTTATATACACACATGGAGTGAGCTAGCTAACGTAAGTACTTATATATGCATTGCAGTTTCATCCATAATTAATTGCATTTGCCATTAATGCTCTTCATTTTTCTTTCTGTGAAAACTAATGGACAAATCTGGCTCTTGGATCCGACCAGACGATCTATTGTATTTATTCATGTGCATTTTATCAATTCATTTGATCCCACCGTGTTTTTTTGGCTGAAGTGATGTGATACCATTACTTTATGTTAATGGCAAATGTATATCTCGGGCTGCTTTGCTGCATGCAATGGATATTTATTTTACTCATGCACCAGAGCACACACTCTATTATACATCTTCATGCACAAGTTTTGACTGACTGGCTGGGAGATTGAATCTCCTGGTGAATAAAGCTTTTATGGGGTTCTAAACTAAAATTGAAGGATGATGGATGGAACAAAAGGTGAAATCATAATAATCTGCGGGTTTTATACCTTCCCTGACAGCATGGAAGTTGGATGCATGTCTTTATAAATGAAATGCTGGAGGACGCTGTTGATGATTACCGGAGTTTCAATTGAGCTCTGTAGATGATACCATTGATAAATCAGGGAAAGAATTATGGTGTGCTGGACGGACCTTGCTTCCAGCCCACCGAAAGCCCTGTATTGATTCTGAAAGCTTTAAAACCTAAACTTGTGATAAAATCCCTTCACCGTGATGTGAGATGTGATGAACTACCGTCCGCTCGTCACTTGAGTACCTTGACTGCTTATTATGAGGAGAACGGAACGGAACCGGATTTCATTATTTCAAATCCAAGTTTCAGATTTTGTACACATCCATGCATATATTCATGCGCACCTAATAATAATGCCAATGAGGGGGATGAGGTTTGGATGAATAATAGGGGAATAAGGGATTAAAACAAGTGGCTTTTCCTATATACATTTACTTCTCTCCTACTTTGCTTTTTTTTGTTGGGAAACTGGCTCTTTCTCTACAACACAGCACCGCACCGCATCATCCCATCATCATCCGTCCGTTGTTCTGCCGTGTGGCTCTAAAGTGCATTTATTTTTCTGAATTGGAATGAGCGCTCTGAAACTGACTGGGAGCGCATTGTTATTATAACGGTTTTTACTGCTGGGATCTGGGATTTCACAAAATTTATTTATATATCATATACATTCGGTCTCCATAATGTATTATATATATTCTGTTTGAATGCAACAGCATGCCCCTATACCAACAGGAGTGTTTAGTTCGTGGAACTTGCCTACGAGTTTCCTTCGCAGGCGACCTACCTTTGAAAATTAATTGACATAGAGGTGCTGTTCAACGAAAGACATTTATTCTTGGTTTGATGAAGAAATCGGTCAATGTTATTGAAGGAGCTAACAAACAAAGCTTATAAGTCGATTTACAAATGAATAAAAATCAGAAAGAGAACAAATATAGTTCGTTTAGATGTATGCCATTTTACCTTTCACTGGACACATAATGTTTGCTAGATATAACTGACTGTGATTAGGTAACAAGAAATACTGATCATGTGTAGCTGTCATTACCCCATGTCTACATTGTTCTTTCAATCATGATAATGATGAGAGATTGCTTTCTAAATTGGTTGAAATGAACCTTAACTGACTACAATTTTACAGAGTAGCGACGAGTGCTAGTTTTAAGTGGACACCGAGTAGCGTGTGTATTTTTTGATGAGTTTTTACTACAACCTCGTTTCCGAAATTTACGGGGAAAGGATACTTACAAGTACATACTTATATGTTCATAAAATACGTTAATACAAAAGCACACACGTCGAATCTATTCAAGTACTATTATTCACAACGTGCAACTTAAGGTTCATGAGTAATCACTCAAATCTGCAATACATCAAAGTATTTCTTTCTTTTAGTAAAGTACATGCAGTCTAAATGGGATTTTCAATTTGAAGAGGTTCCCATAGGTTGTTGTCAAGCTGCTCATTGTGGGGATGATGGATTTGATACTCACGCGAAAAAAAAGATTGAAAAATTGTCTTGAAACGCATTTTACAGATCTGTACGAAAGCATTAACCGTTTCCACCTAAAAGTGTCACAAACAAGTGTCACGCTACTCCACTCCTTTCAAAGCTTGGAATACCTTACAACACAATGAACGAAAATGGATGTTCGTCAGCGTGCAGTGGATATTCTTCCACACTATCCCATATTATCCCTTTAGGAAAATAATGGTATATATGTATTTTACTACTACCTATACGTTTTCCTTCAGTATATGGCCTGGTGAATGAATGCGTTTTCCCCTGGCCAATTCAGCAAAGTAGCCACTTTCATCAAGAAAATGAATTTCTCTATCAGTATAATTAATCTGGTGTTCAACCATTTAATTGTGACCGAATCATCAGTCGTCTCCTCGTTTTTGTCCCTGACTCATTCATTGTGTCGATTGTTCCGATAGTCGAAATTGGAATGCTTGATTGTGCATGCATGCGTCTTCCACACATATTTCCCTGACGTTATTTACCAGAAGAGACTTGGGAGTACCTCTCTCTCTCTCTGGCTCTCTGTCTTCCTCATAGCTAAAGTAGACAGATGGATGGATTCATGATTGGAATGGGATGGAATGTAATTTTATTAGCCACGGTCGCTTCTGTATACTTTCTTCCCATTTCTGCTCTTTACTCCATTCCAATTCCTATATTTTGGCAACTTGCTTTCGTACGAAACATTTTGTAGAAAACTATTTTTTCTTCCCACAAAAATACCCAAGCTTGCTATATAGGTGTATTATTGCATTCTCGTTTGATTATAACATAACGACTACTTTCTAATGAATTCTTTGAAATTGCCCGTGGCCAACCGTGCTATCATCATCCACCCGTTCATTTTCTTTTGTGGCTATTTGAATGACCACAATTATACTGCCACATAACTCCGAGCATTGAGTTGCCGCACTTTATGGCTGCTTTAGATGTTTGGGGAACAAAATTCCTTTTGCTGATTGACATTTTAGTGACTTGTCCAAACATTTTTTGTCTTAGTGTATCTCTATGCTCATTTATTTTGTCATTTGCACAAAAATTAAATCGTCTGACAAAATGCAACCAGGTGAGTGATGCACTTAATCGGCAGTGTCCCTCATTTCTATATAAAGATCTTAAAGCAAGCTATAAAAATGAAGCGTAAAAAATATGTATACATACTTTTTTCGTGGATTCAGCTTTGTACGAGTAACATCAAACTGTTTTTATGCTGTAGATGATCATGCCTATAAAATAAAAGATGAGGCAGGGCCAAGTTTAAACTTAATGGAATGATACAATAAGATGTTATCCTAATTTTATTCCATTTACCTTTTCCTACCTCTCCGACCCGCAATCATGCATACACGCATGGAGCCAGCCACCGTGTTTTATTGCCTGAAGGAATGTTATATTTGTTTTTCACTAAAATGCAATAATATGTAGATACACAAAGAGTAAAAGCAGAAGGGGAAAATGTCACCAGATGAAATGACAGCCTTTTTCGCTCTTTACCTTCCTTCCAGCGGTATAGCAAGCGGGCATCTATCTTGGCAGCTGTACCAAGTAAAACTATATATATGGTAAAACAGAAAAATGGAAGTTTTTTCTTCAGTAAAAGCTTCTTATGCCTTTGCTTTTACTATCGTCAATATTGTCATCCTCCTGTTCTTCATCTTCTCATTCCTACTAGTTGAAAGCAGGAGACAAAAATACATACGTACGCAAAAAGAAGCAGAAAGTAATAATACCTTTTTAGGGTTTTTCTAGGAAGAGCAAAACTATAATGGCAGCCGTAAATGCCTCCAGCGACAAGATGGTAACAATGTAATTATCCGCTGCAAATAGTCTCCTTGTATCGTTTCTTTTTCGAGTATCAACATTCAGCACAGCGTATAAATGCACATGTTATTATTACATGCGTTTAGGTATGTCTGAATGAACATGTACTTCTCAAGAGTGAAATGGAGAGAAACATTGTCGTTTAATAGGACATATCTGCTGGTGTCATAACATGCATGAACGCATATATACCAAACATTATATAATACTTGAAGGAGAACCCAAGCATCATTTTTTGCAATAACATCCAGTCATTCATTCAAATACTATCAGGATAGGTTAAGCAAGTTCATGACCACGCTACAAAATATACAATATATGTAGCAGGGGAAAGTAAGATCACATAAATTCTTTACATAGTCTTTCATACACGGAGCTGATCATACATTGGTTGTTGTTGTATATATACAAAATGACAGATGCAATACGCAGACGAACAAACTAGCAAAATACCTTTTTAGTGCTTTTTACACAGTTAACGTTGTTGTATATTGGTTTGGTACTGTTGAATTGGTGGTTGGGTGGTAATAGCCTTGTCGGGGTGCTCTTTTACGAAAGCATTTACGATGTTCTCGTCTTCGTTTTCCTCTCTCGAAGAATTTTTATGATTCTTGTTGCCTTGTTGATTACTCTGTGATATGGAGTTTTATTTCCTTCCATTTCCCGTCTTATTCTTATTATAACTTCTCGATCCGTGTTTGTCTGTGTGGATTGCGTGTGTGCTACTATTTGCCCCACTACTTTCTTCAGCTTGCTTTGCAAAAAACGAAGAAAGGTATATAATATTGCAAATTCGGTGAGGGGAAGTGAACTAAGTATTTTTCCTTGGGAAAGTAAAGTGCTTACTCCTACTATGTATGTACGTATGTAGCCTCTGTTGTGGAATCGGAGGGAAAATTGATGGGACTTGTTTGAAAGATATCAATGTTTTTATGAACCCTACGAGCTTGTTCCAGTTACAGGAGTATCTAATAACGTAAAAGGGCCTCTACTCCTTTTAAAGTCCATAGTTTAGAGATATGATAGGAAAAGGTATATTTAGTTTCTTTAGTTCTTGATGATGACGTATCAGAGTCATGGCATACAGCAAAACCGGTTTTTGGTTTACGTAATCCGGACACATGGTAGGATAAAATGGGTATAAAACTAAACATCTACCAAAAGTACTATACTATCTACACCTGTGTTCCGTTTCTTCAAAAAGTTTGTCACTCTCCATTTATCCATTGATGTACAGTGGGGATGGTGGTGATAAAGAATGTGACATCAATGATATGGTCGGAGGGTCATTTCATTCTTACTTTCTTGATGTAATTTGACCTTTTTTTCATCCACAGGTTTTTACGGTGATATTAAAAATAATAAAGTATTTGAGTGTTTGTGGGCGCTGGCGTTTTCTTTATTGTTGTGGATGTCCAAGGTGGACCATTCTTGGCAGAGGTGAACACTACGCAACCACCAAATCACCAGGCACCGTTGGGTAACATAATAATATTATGCGGTGCCGTGCAATGTTCGGTTTCGCTGACCATTTGGTCATACGTTGTAAATCTGGAAAGAAATAATAATCTCCCAGCTACCAATAGAAGCGTCACGAGGGTTAACGATACGAACAGTTTTTTCCCATGTTGGAGCTAGAAATGGGAGAGGAAGAAAAGGTATAACTTATCTGGTTCACATATTATGAAAACTGTAATATCAGAATGACTTTTTGCATCGACTTGAACCGGATAAGATATGAGTAAGGAAAGGGAGACGAAGATTTTCCCTATTTTATTCATGTATTCACATTTAGGTGCTGGTCCTCGGTTGGTTAGTATATATACTTTAGGTACGGGCACATTAAGTACATGTACATATGCTCATCTTTATCCGTTTTCCCCTGGATCTTTTTTTCTTTGTGTGTGTGTGCATGTGAGAATATGAAAAGTCATTTTTACGATCGCTCAAGATTTTTTGGCAGACAAAATGAAGCCAGCGGTCAAGCCATCAAAAAGCTCTTGTCGTTTCCCCCTTTTTTGCTTATTGCTCTGCATTTTGGGATGGATGATGATGACAAACGGAGAAAAAAAGAGAAGACATTCCGATAGATAGACAGATAGATGGATGGATAGATATGAAGGACAGTTTTCCTAAGAATGTCTAGAGCTAGCTCTACCGTGTAACCCCAATGTAACGTCCATCTCTATGTCCATCATTCGGAATATTGTGAAAAGGAAGAAGAACAAGAAAAAAAAAGACAATTCGATATTTTTCCTCAAAATCTCTTCACTCGTTTTCCTCTCCAAGAAAATCACATAAAAATCTGAATGAAATGAAGGAATTCATACCTATATATTACAATATTAGAGTAGCATAAAGATAGGAAATAACTTTGTTTGGTAACGAATGTGACATTTTCCTTTTCGCCCTCTCGCTCTCTTTCATTCTTCAAGACATGCATGTAAATGTCACCGAATTATAAATGAAACAAGAAGTGAGGAAAAAAGAAATAAGAGGTAATGCTCCTCTTCCAATTGTGTGCTGCTACCAATGGAAGTAAAATCATAGAAAAAAAAGGTGCATTTTGTGGTTTGCCGTGGGGACTCTCACAGCAACAACAGCAGCGGTGGTTTGATATGATCATGTAGTTCGTAAGTAAAATGTGTGCAGCAGATGGTTCACTCCTTCATTTCTTTTGGTCACTTCAACCAACGGATTTTTACATCAAATTTTCGTATTCACCAAAATCATATTTTGTCCCTATTTTATATTACTTGCTGAAAACCAAGAGTGCCTCGTGCTCTTCCTCCTGTATTTTTAAAATTGTACGGATGGACAATGTGGTCATTTGAAGGAAAAGGATAAGGGAGACAGGCTCGCATTCACGTATGTATGCTTATGCATTTGGGAACTCTACAAATCTCTGCGAGGAAATGTGTAGGAAAGTCATCATCGTACGGTCATATTATATTGCCTACCGTAACGTGTGTGACGTTTTTGTTGAAGTTTCTCAAAGGTGATTTGCTACTTCCTCATTTTCACACAAAAAATTTGAATGCTGAGCTGACTGACCATATGGTAGCCTGCCTTTTGGCTGTCTTGAGGTAATTTTCTTCGTCAAATCCACAAATCGACTTGGCATCTGCTCATGTATGTCATTTTCTTTCTTTTCTTTGAAAATCATCAAAATGCCAGCAGCCGGCACCGGTAGTATACACACACATATACAGATTACGGAATACATTTCCCTTCATATGAATGCTTATAAGTATTTTGTGTCCCGATCACGACTAGGTTTGGGAAAAAAGTGAAATTCTTGTACTAAAAAAGAAAAAAATTCACACACTGGTTCTTCAGAGAAAAACTGTCAAATTTTTCTGGTTTCCTGGAATGTTATTGTTCCCTAAATGTATACAACTAGAACGTTGTCGCACAGTTTGTTTCATTTCACCTTTCAGAACATACAAAAATTATAATTAAATACTATCAGTTTAATGAATAAGACATGATAGATTTGAAATGTGGCATGTGAAAGCAAAAGAATGTCTGCAATATATGCAATGCATAATGACAAGCAGGTAAAAGCAAGCATATTATTATTATGAATTCACACGTATTCAATTTGCATCTACATTTTTATGTGACGAAACGGAAAGGCTGAATGCACATAATAAACCATACATGTTCTTGGCATCCAACCCTATAAATTCTAAGAGAAAAAGTAACCCTTAAAATGAATATCTGAAAGGAGAAAGACGCGATGCGAGTTTTTCACTTTACCCTTGATGGGATTTTAAGGGGATATACGTAAGGCATCTTATACGTTTTGTGTTACATTTTCCATTACGTTATTATCACACGATTGCAATGCTTGCTTGATCTGATAGTGATGAGAAAATTGCTAGCTGTTATTTCACTCCATATTATGTCTTCAGGTTGAATCGAAGTAATGGTGGATGGGTGGTCGGCCCCTTAAACATGCTATTACTGTATTTCATAATAATATGTAACTCACCTTTCCATATGGTTTAGGTACACAGAAACAAAATATCTTTATTGGCAATCCTTTCCAGGAAAATAGCTTCTGGGTAGATCAAATGACCAAATTTATCCATTCGGCTTGTGAATATGTACATATGCATGTGTATTGTGCAACGAGACGGGGAACCGTATAAAATCGCACACTTTCTCTCCCAACAAGCAAGCGGTAGGCATATAAGATAGCAATATTCTACACAAGCCTTTGTATTTATGTAGATGCATCTCCAGCATCCTAATCCGGCTTTCAGGGGTTTGCGGAAAGCGACTAATATTGTTTGAAATTACCAAAGGAGACCTTTTGCTGGTCCACCGTTAAAATAGCTTTTGTGAGTCAATAACAACCAATCCAAAAGTCCAAAGAGGACACTTTATCCCTTTCTTTTTATGTTATTATTAGTTCTTTGTCTTAAGCTGCTGTGTGGATGCGGAATTGTAATGAAATGACGTGAAATGAAAAGACAGCTTAAGAACTGTCATCCACTTGCTTACGGCAATTCATTCCAGTCCTTTTCATACCCGAAAACGGTACACAAGAGAGACCTTTTTTCATCTAGCATGCCGTAAGCTAAAAGGTGTAGAGAAACAGAGATATATACATAATATGCAGACATATAACATAGCATATTACTATTTAGTTCTTTCACCACCACAACATCATCGAGTGGATCTGTATTAAATTGTCTGTTTATTCTTCGTGATGCAGCAGGGAAGAGTAAAAATCGACATAAAGGGGCAGGTGACATACTACCCTGTTCCAATATTTGCTGTAAGATTTAGACCAAACATTACCTTTTTGTTTACACTTTTATTTCTCCAAGGCAGGATTTTACTTTACCTTTCCTGTGATGATCATCGTGATATGACGGAAGGTACATCTTTACGTACACCAATATATTCACTGTTAACAAAGTCCGCATTATAAAGAAAGATGCTCTTAGAAACTTGCTCTTCATATGATGTTTTTGTAAGAGAGAGAGAGAATAGAGACAACTTACGTAAATGCCGACTACTTTTACTCTTCAGCAAACAAATTCTATTTTCCATTTGCTCAATATTCTTTTCTCAGGTTCCAGCTGAACCCATATATGAAGCTCTTATACACAGTTGGGGATGTTCGGGCAGCATTTTAGACTATGGAAGTGTCAACCTTGTGTGTTTACTGTGCTGTAAGTGCACACGACCTTAGCGTATGCCCCTTCTCAAATATCAGGGCTTTAATAGCACCTCAAAATCATCTAGGTTGATGTGGTACACTCCATCACAATCACCATCGTTGATGGGAATAAATCCACACGTCAACCAAAAATCCAGTCGGTGGATTAAGTTGTGTGTGTCTGTGTGTGCGTTTTCGATTACTCATCAAATGTCTATCTAAATCTGTGCCTACAGATATCCCTCGTCTCTACTTACTTACTCTCCTATCACGTTTTAATAGTCATAAAGGCCATAAACGTACATACATGACTTATTCAAGTGACTATATTCCAGAGGAAACACACGGAAAGGAAATACTTTGGTAATTGGAGGAATCCCCACTCAAAATAATTCACAAAACGTAAAATCTAAACCTAGCTATGGTGCCACCAGATTTCCTTTCATCCATTCTCCGTCTTCTCATAATATTTTTGTATTAAATGTGCTGCTATACTACTGTAAATCGAACGCTTAGTTATAGCGTTGAGTTGTTCCCTGTCAAAGCTTTTTACGTTTTGCTTATATATTCGTTTCCTGCCCCGAGACTGCTACTGTCATGCCTGCCTTGCCACTGTTGGTGTTGAAGTGCCCAAATCCATCAAGTGAAATCTAATAAAGTGTAGTAAAAATTGATGTAGTAAATTACGTAACAGATGTGGCTTTTTGCTTTATGTACTTTTTACTTCACATTTCGGCTCAAAAAACACACGCAAGCATATTACATACGTAGAGACATGAGTTAGTGAGTGAGAGAGAGAGAGAACGAGATGAAACACAAAAAGGGAAACCAGGTATGTACATATATGTATCTACATAATAAGTAATGTTGTGCCGTGTGTTGCTGCATGTGTTGTGCCAAGTTGGAGAGAAAATTGCAATCAAAGGAAAGGGATTGCTAACAGCAGCTGAAGCCGCTGGAACAGGAGAGAGCCAGGTTTTTGAGATGGATGTATGACGATCATCTTGCATGAATGAATAATTTTTCATATTGATTTCTCTCCATCAAAACCACGCCGGATACACCTATAAGGTATACGCCTTACCTCTTTCATCATCATCAAACGTATTTGCATCTTGGCGTGTGTGTGTGTGTTAAAGTGAGCTGAAAGGATTTTCTGGTGAGCGAGAAGTAAGGTAGTTACTCACTTTTCACAGTCACTCACTCATCCAGCGCACTTGCTTTTCCAGAGAAAAAAAAACTATATGTGTATTATCCATCTCGCTGCAACTTTTGCTACCTGACTCAACTCTGGCTCCTGCTTCAACTCGTTACTACCCTCACATATAGTAAATTTGTATGTATTACTTTGTTCCGCAGTAAAACTATCAAACTTTCTTTTTTTGAAACCCGAAAACTCTGTAGTCACATAAAATGAGGGAGTGGAAAATCATATAAAATCCATAGGAGAAAAACCAAGATTTATAAATCTTAAATTTGAGTCTCGGGTCCGCGTTATGTATTTACATATTATGCTTGCCTGGCATTTTATGCTGGAGATACAAACATTCATACTAAATAAAATAATAAAATAGCTTAGAGAAAATAGGTGGTGCAACTGAGAGATTTAGTATCGAATCCAAAATAAAGAATGATGCTTACAGTTAGTATGATTGGAGAGGTATGCAAATCCTTATGATTAGTTTTGGCAGTGTCTAGTACTAGTAGTTGGTCGACACTATTGTGTCATTGTAAAGAGCTAAATTCAAAACCTTTCTCTTGAAATAATTTTAATCCAATGGCTTAAAGACGGACAAACGAAAAAGTGATTTTTACAAAGAGGTTGCACGACTTACTAAAGTAACAAAGTCAATGTATCCATGCATGCATAAATGTAAAAGACTCCCTTTCCTTAAAACTATTCACCTTCCACATACATAAATATTCCCTCCGTTTAGCAAAGTAGACTTAGCAGTAAAAAATGTAAGCAAAAGGAAATAACCTGAGCGAATAAGTGAGGTGACTACAATTTTTTTTTATTCTTGTCTAGCAATGTAAAATACACAAGTTTACTTCCAACATAATAAAACGTATTAGATGACGAGGAGCACTAAAAAAGAGAAAAACTGTATATAAAAGACAAGGTGAAATGCTCTTGAGGATAGACAAGGTTTTCACAGTTGAAAAATATCCTGCATCACAGCAAAATATGAGTTGTCGACGACAAACAGGCAGGGTAAAGGAGGCACCTGCGAAAATACTTTTTTCTCTCCTTGTCGTTGCGACGGAGGAAGCAGTGGTATGGCGGCACAAGCAGACACTAAAGCGCTATATACGCAATCATGAGAGACGAAGAAGGCGAACGGCAGCTGTGACAGGAGAAACAGGAGCAATATGAAAAGCAAGAGTTTTTCATGTGTGCTCCGGTCCTGATTTGATATATAAACCTGCCTGGCCTGCTGACTGCTTTCCACTTTCGTTTACTCCACACATCTTGTGTACCTTATTTTCGTTTGGCATCCAGAAGCAGGCATGTGAACAACCATATTACCATTTTCAAGAGAAAATGCCAAAACTAAAACTAGGCATCGATATGAACAACAGGGAACGATGATGTGTGTTCCACACACATGCCCTGATATGAATACGTGTATAGGTGGAATTGTAAGGTAGTCATTCACTCACTCAAGTCAAGTCAGTTTTTTCAAGTAAGCAGCAGTCAAACGGGCACGTACCTTTACTTTTGTTGCTTGTGCCCTGAATTTTGAAAATCTGAATTTCCAAACAGTTGTGCACTGCACCGGGCGGATAGCGAGAGAAAGGAGAAAAAAAGTGGAATGGCACTTTCAGTCAGGGAGTACCTTAACTCACACCGGAACGACGAATGGTAAATGGAGAACAGGAAGCAATTCACGCTGATTGCATGCATGTTGTAACGCTGAGTGTTGTAGTCAAGTATGAAGTTTTCTTTGTTTCGTGAATAGTATAATGGATGGGAGGCTCGATACAAACCATAATTTTGATGAATGTATACATATATTTCTACCGTAAAGTTGGCTGGATGAAACTTCATATTGAATCTGCACTCCTGTTTACAAGTTTGATAGTTTACAGCAACAAGATATCTTTTTAGCGCAATGTGGCTGAAAATCGGTTCATATATCATAAACTATCAATATTACATTACATAACACATTTCATTATAGATTAGAGAAAGAGAGAAGTCAAGAAAGAAATCAGAGCTGGATGTAGGAGTAGATGTATCATCATGCATCGTCGTCATCATCATCACCACCGTTCCAAATTCAACAGAGAGTGAGAAGTAACGTGGTGATAGGACCACTGGCAGCATTTCATCCTTTTAACAAGCTTATGATTTTTCATGCCATCGTATATATATTCACATACAAATAACAGAGCTGGCAGTGACTGACGACTGGCTGTAACAAAAACTAGTAGTAGTTGTAGTAGTGAATATGAGTTTGGCTGTGATGTGATGTTACCTCTAAAGATTTGTTCAGTTTCCATCCACGTTATTACCTAGACTTTGAGTAGGCAGGCAAACAAGCAGTCAACAAATATACATAAAAAGTTGAGGGTGGTGTAAAGTAATAAAGCCAGTATCAACCAAAACAAGAAGAGTCTCCTTTTCCCTGTCAAATTGTGCTGAAATTCATGCTGGCACATGATGAAAGAGGTGGCCAAAAATTTGTTAGTGACGACTTCTCATTCAAATTTCATGAAAACAAGCCCCGTAATGTTTATATGCTTTAGGGCCCGTATTCACACAGACTAGTGGATGCATACATACATCCATAATTCACACACACACACGGCGTTCTGGAACCATTCTGTACACATTTTCAGCGTGGCATATCAAAGGTAGGTTAGATTCCCAAGAGAGCATTATATAAAAAAGCTCTCCTTAGCTCTCAACTGTGCAGTTTTTTTCTAGGAGCTTTTCAAAGTTTGAACAAATGCAGCATGAAGAAAAGCTCCTGGCACCACTTGCTCACAAACTTACACCTTTATCCCTTTCTCTGTTTATCATTTTGAATATCACAAGCAACTCTTGAATGAATTTTCCTTAAACCTGTCAATTGTGTACGCTGAGCTGATGCGACTCAAGTTACCCCTTTTGAAGACGTAATTAAATAACTTGTAGTTAGCACCAGTTTGGGATGTAGATTAGAATGTAGTTAGCTCATATTCCACATGTTCACAATAAAGTATTCATTCTATAAGACTAACACAGATTTTTCTTGAGCCTTTTAGAATATCAGATATTTTTCACTTCCATCTAACAAGATAATGTTTTTCACAGATTACATTTATTCAGAATGGAAAACAAGGTGTTGAAAGCGAAAGCGGATATTATAGAAATTTCTTCACCAAGATGCACACTTGTGCTCACTCAACATCTCATGAAAAAATTACGAAGGGGTTTGGGTTAGTGGTTTCCATTTATACTTCTTTCTCTCACGATAAGGTAGGAGGTGCCATGATAAACACGGGAAGTGTTTTTATTGGAAAGCCAAGATGAAAGATTGGGTCTTGCAAATTCATATAGACATTCTTCATGGGTAAGATGGAAGATTGATATTAAACCCAGCTATGTGCTTTGCTCAAAATAACACCGGTATTTTAATAGCTTTCAGCTAGAATAGTGTCATGTTTACACGGATGTATCAATCATTGGCTAAATTTAAATTTAAAGGGTGGACCTGAATGAAAATTATACGTGGGTTGTATCCCCCACAATAAGGGTAACTTTTACCCTTATTGTGGGGGAATCAATTTTTAATTTGCTCATTTCTTCACAATTATTAAAGGAATAATTTTCAAAGGTCATTTATTTATTGGTCAAATTGTTTTTTAAAATATAAAAGCTAATATTTAGCATGTAATGGCGACGTGCTAGTCTTGTTCTCTTGCTTTGAGGTTTCTGGTTTAATATTCTCGCCCAGATTCCGTGAGCTGGTTATATCCCACTCATCTTGTAAGGTCGTGGATAGATAGAATTTAAATCAGTTTTTTACTTCTTTTTCCCAAACAAAATTTGCCTACGTTATCCATATCAAAATACGACACGGACTTTTTCTAAACCATAGCTTGATGCGAAAGAGTGTATGGGTACGGATGTATGGTGCTGACATGGAAAATGTGGTAGCTGCTGGCTAAGTTCTGCATATCTTTCATCTGTTCCCAATATTGAGTTTCCTTTTGACAAGCTTGTAAACTTCTAGGTAAGTAATTACCACATCTTCTATCCTTTCTCCTCGACATCAAATCCATCCTGTGTGTTAGGTATTACAGTGCATAGGCAACTGGCGTCCTTTGAACGTATGCATGTATGTAATATATATGCAACACAGCTACCTACAAATCTACCTTCACACAAAAGGCGGTGACTTTTCGAGTTTGAGTAAGTAGTCCCAGATGAGGGATATGGTACTTTGCAAAATACGATGAAGAAAACTCACATGTAACACGAATCAAGGTATCAGCAACGAACTACTATGTATATGCCTAAGCAAGTTCTAGTTTTGTGCTACCACTATGTAGTACGCTCACTCACAGCAGAACTTTACTAACTTTTTGTGACAAATGACTGCTAAAGGATTCCTGTTGCATCGGCAATTAATTAAGCTCCCAAGAGTTTTCCTGACGCAAAGTGAAATTAGTGAAAATTAGCTTGTGCTATGCTGCTCCCAGACTGTGGAATATCGTGTCTGAAACGCTTCACGTACAGCCTACCTATACATGCCTCATTGCTCTGGAACATGGTGCGACGAGTAGAACAATCTAAGAGGAAAAGTCGTTGGCAAAAGAATAGAGTCGAAAAGACGTGAAAGGGAAAACCAGGTCGATGTAAGGTATGCGGTACTTAATTAATATGCTACTACCACATCTTCAATTGTTAGGTGAGGAGGAGCTCCCACTCCTGATCTCCGTTCTCTGGTCAAAACGTGATATGATGATGGTGGAAATGAGTTAAAAGAGAACACACCGTGCCACTTCTCCCTTCATGAGATCCTACTGCTGCTGCTGGTGATGATGATGATGATGACCAGCGTGACCTCGATGAAAGATGAGAAGCAAAAGAGCTTTTTGGCTCAGTGAATCTTAAAACAATAATAGTTGTAATATCTGAGACCTGTACCTACTATATACTACTTCAACCTATAGTCTTACAGTATGCCCGTATCAAGTGTTAATTCAAGAATTGTAACAAGGACTTGAGAGCGTTTGTCCAAACTACTATTTCTACGAGATCAAGAAATTATTATAAAGGTGACCACCCTTACAACATACGTAAGGTGGAGGAAGCCACACACGTATACTCTCTAGCAGCAGCGTATATTTTTTGTTCGATGTTCGCAAAGGGCGAGATAATTGGAATGGAATAGTTAGTGATGTGCCTGGAATAATAATGGTATTAAGAAAGCGGAGAAAATCCGCTGAAAGGGAAAACCACGGAGATCCAACGCCAAGGCAAGAAAAACGAGGATGTGGATGGACTCGGTGAGGAAAGTTGTGAGTTTTTGCATCAAAAGTCTTTGTACACACGAAAGGACGAAACGTGTGTTCGTATGTGTGTGTATGTATCAACAACTAGCAGAGTACAAGCATGCATACATCATCATTCTTGGAATAGG
>LJIJ01001565.1:0-41113 GCA_001718145.1 Orchesella cincta
ATTCTGGAAGTCTGGCTAATGCATTGAAAATCGTGTTGCTCAACATCTGCAAGATAAGTGAACTACAGTATAGTAGTTTAATGTATGTCTTAAGTAAATTCATTGACTTTAACAATTTCCTATTCACATTTAATCTAGCTTTTTAAATTGACTAAAAATGGGAAGTACAGTTGGTGAACGTTTAAATGTGAAATTTGTGCGAACACATTTAAATACAAGAGTACCCTTGCGTCCACATGAAAATTCATAGTGGAAACAAAATCGCATGCTTGCCCTTTCTGTGACAGTGCGTTTCTCCACTTGCACACTCTCAAGGATCACATCCGGACTCATTTGAATGAAAAGCCGTACAACTGCTCGAAGTGTCCCAAATCCTTCAGTCGAGCTAGGAATTTGAAATCTCATGAAAGAACCCACCTTCCCCAGCGTCCTCACTCCTGCGATTTGTGCGACAAATCATTTCTAACCGCTTCGGATCTCAAACGACACATTGGAAGCCACCTGGAAGAAAAGCCATATAAATGTGAATCCTGTGGCAAAAGATACAAAAGGCGATTTGTGCTTCAGCAACATCAAAACTCAAAACATGGTCACGGGCCTCCAAAACAACTTGCATGCGAAGTTTGCCACAAAAAATATGCTAGAAGATACACTCTTGAGTGCCACATGAGAATCCACACTGGCGATACGTCAATTCAGTGTCGAATTTGTGAAAAATGTTTCCCTACTAATAGTTTCGCTTAACATTCACACTCGAGTTCATACAAAATGAGAAAACCTTACAAGTGCATTCAGTGCCCTTGCAGCGTTCTCTCAATCTGGCCATCTCAAAGCACATGCTCGCTACGTGCCCACAATAGTGGAAAACGAGACAGGCAAAAATCTTTTACCAGAAGCACAGGGTTGCAACGCCACATGAGAATCCACACAATGAGAGACCCTTTAGGTGTTCTCGATGTCCACATTAGCTTTTCGCGAGGCCGATAAACTCAACGATCATTTGAGGGTCAAACACAATGTGGATAAAAAGGAGGAAGACAACATCGTGCTTGTTTTGTGACTGGGCTGGAACAAACTTCAACCAACTTCAAACCCATTTGCTTGGCAATCACATAAAAGAAAGATCAGATTTTTGCTCAGAATGTGATAAAAGTTTTGATAATGTGACGAGTCTCAAGTAATCACCAAAAAATTCATTCTGGTACGAGCCGAGTGTCCCGTAAAGTATGTTCCAAGTCCTTTTCGAACAAGTATTCTCTACAAGCTCATTTACGCAGGGTGCATGTACCTCAAAAATGTAAAAACGTTAGAAAAAATGTTTATATACGAATAGTAAGGCTAAATATATTAATGTTACAATGTTTATATGTTAATTTTATATCGAGTTGCAAGTTTTGTTATTATACAAATAGAAAGCACCAATTATCAACGAGTATAATGATTAGAGCGACCAACTTGCATCTTTTGCATCTTTTTTGCATCCTTAAAGATAAAGGTATGGTCACTGGCGATTTAGAAGTAAAATTTCCTGACGATTTCAAATATCTAATTTAATTTTTTTCAACCCGCATAATTTGCACCCAAATGCATCCAAAAATCCAACTTGCATCTTATCCGCATCTTTTTGAGCAACTCGCACCCTGGTAAGTTTTTTTGCATAATAAACGCAACTTTTCTTCAAAATCCCTACAATAATATGATTGAAACCTCAAATGTGCCATCAGTTGTAAAACAAAGTGTGCTGGAATGGTTAAACACCAGTGTTTGCCAATTGTTCGTAAGTATCTCTGTTCTAAAAACCAGGAAAAATTATTTATTTAACTTTTAGCTTGTTTTAAGTATTAACTTCATTAACTTCAGTATTTAAGCATGGGAAATCAAAGACGCTCGGCTCAAGATAGGGCTAAAGAATTAAAGAGCAATGGACTCTCATTAAAAATCAAAATGTTGTGGTGTGACTTTTGTAATGTAGAAGTCAGCCATTCCAGAAAAAGTGTTATTGAGAAGCACGTTAATAGCTTTCACCACAAGAAACGTCAAGGTAAGCATACTTACAATATTTTTCATAAATTATTCATGTTTAATTTACGCCTACACCTAAGTTAATTTATGCATTTAATTTAAACAGCGGATGTCAAGAACGTCGATCCTCTTCCCGTGGTTGTAGGCAGGCAAAACGCAGCCAAATGCATTTGGTCAGCTATGGTAGCTAGTTTTACGAGTGCTGGAGTACCACTAAAAATCTTCAGAAATCCGGAAGTACGCAAATGGATAGAAGCAAATGTAAAGACAGGTGACACCCTCCCTCCGAAACTACTTTAAGAAACTGTTGACTCAAGAAGGAAGCAAGGATATCGAAAAAACGACGGAAATGTGTTGCAACCAAAGCGTCATTGCGACGGTGGATGAAAGCATCGATATTAAAAACCGAAAACTGTTGAATGTGCTGATTGGAGTTGCTAAGCCGGGATCGCTGCCCGACTGGTTACATCGACATTTGTAAAAAAGTGTGATGGAGCAACTGTTTGCAATCGGTTTTGGATTCGCTAAAATTAGTGGGCGAAAGCATCATCTCAACTAATTTGCCTAAAATCCGACAACGCTAAATACATGCTTACTGCCGGAAAATCTCTGAAAGGACTTTCTTCTCGAATGATTCACTCAACTTGCTGGAGCCACATACTACACTTAGTATCCGAAGAGATTCGTGGGAAAGTGAAGCTAGCAGACAAATACATTTCTTCATTTAAAAGTGTTCTCGTAAAGGCGCCTAGTCGTAGGGAAGAACTTTTCGATGCCCTAGAAGCTAAAGGTTACAGGAGAAAGCTGCCACCCACTCCAGTAATTACACGTTGGTGTACTTGGTCGGGATCTTTTCACCATCAGCACCTTAATGCCGAATTGGAATGGCTTCAAAAACTGAAGATAACAGCGCGATGATTCACACGTTGAAAAAAATTTGCGGAAAGGTAGAGCTTAAGGAGCAACTATACAAGATTCATGGAGTTTGTGCAGGTATAGCTTCAGCTATAAAAACCTTGGAGAAACGAGATCTCCCTTCTTGTGACGTTTGGCTGTTACTTCAAAATGTATTGGATTTGACACAAGATGTGCTGGGACGTGAGTCTCAAAAACTTATTGCGTACATGGAAGGACGGCATCCCGCGATTTCATTTTGGAACGACGTACAATATTTTGACCCAAGAAAGGCAAATCATTTATTGAGCCAGGCAGTGACGAGCGTTTACCCTCAACGTTAAACTCAATGGCAGAATGGAAGTTGGAATTCACGAAATACGCATGTATAAATCCATTCGGGACTCCCAAATTATTCAGAGCAATTCTGCCATTAACGTTTTGGGAAACGTTCTCCGGAGAAATGCCTCAGCTTTCGGAACTTGCTCTGGTGGCTCTATCAGTTCCTTCATCTTCCTCCGAGGTAGAACGATCGCTCTTATGCTTGCGCAGGATTTTAACGGCTCAGAGAAATACTTTTACGGAAGAAAATGTAGGAATCCATTTGCGCCTGAACTTCAACCAATCCCGTGGCTCAAGTCTGGATGTTACTGATGCAGCTACGGATAACAACGTGGAATTCGAATCCGATTGTGATTCAAACTGCGAGACAGAGTGTGGAGCCGAAATTGAATAATAGTTAAGATGTTTTGGTTAAATGTAATTAAATATAACAAATTTTAAGAAAACCTCATTAAAAATTATGTTTGTCATATGAAATTATGCGTTTTTCAACTTGCATCTTTTTTGCACCCAAAAACAATTGAAAATGCACCTAAAATTCATTCCAACTTGCATCTCGCGGTCTCCTTAATAAATGATATATGTTTCAGGCTCTGGAGAGGGATTATGAGATTTGAACGTAAATCGTTCTTCACAATCAACTTTAGCGTATGCTGCCAACCGTCATCGAAACGAATCAGTTGTAAATATCACGATTATTAGGGTACTATGTACAAATAAAACCAAGTATTTTGAAAAACCCAAAAGTTAGTTTTTTTAAATAGAAATAAAGTAATTACACATTCACTAAAATTTGACTGCATAATTTTTGTTTTATAGTCGTCTCTTTTAATTCATAATTCAAATGAAAATATAATAGATATGTTTATAAGTGTTTTAATATTGAAGGCACAGCAGGCAACTGTTATTTTAAGACTGAAAATTGTACAAACATGTTGAGCTGCATTACAAAACGTTTTATATCCAATTGAGTTTCCGCGGCATTTGAAGAAAACTGGAAAACCCTTTGTAATTTCTCATTCCAGTTGCGAGTTAGCACCGAAATCTTTTCACGGAGGGTGAACACGCGTCCAGAAAAACTCAAACATTCTTTCCAATTCTAACGCTCCATTTCTAAATTCATCCCGAACATCTTGCAGAACTAACACCGCAGCTGCGGAAAAGGTACTGTAAACGAGTCTCCGATTTTTTTATTTTTAAGCTACCCTTTGGTTTAATAGTTAAGTTAACAAGTGCTTTGCAATTTACTCCACAAAAGCTGTGGAGCAAATTGTTTGGCAGGCTACAGTTTTCTGAAAGGATTTCAGAATAAAGGGACCTTAAAAATTAACCCTACTTCACAGAATCATGCATATCCTTTGCATTGATTTGGTGTGCTTACTTTCATATGAGAAACATTTTCATGGTTAGATTGTGTACGTTGTGAAAATAATACATTGGACGTGCATTCGTTTAGGTAGCACGAAAAGTTCTATACGCATCTAGGTATGACTTAAAAAATATCCTTGAATAAGTGTGAAGAAAACGTATCATGTATAAATGACAATGGCGTCGTTAAAAAATTAAGCTACCTTGCACTCAAATCAAGCCTCCACGACATAACTTAAGCCCTAATGCTGCTCGTCGAAAGGATGTTGGAAATACATCATAGCATGTCAAAGCATGAAAACTCATTTGCATCGTTTTTATAGCGCCAGTGCTGGCAACTTTAAAAAGTTTGCCCAAGAGCAAGTACACTTCTCACATAAAATTTTTTATAAAAAAAGTGCCCTCCGATTTTCTTTAATTTTGTGAAAGTGAAGTGAGTTTTTGTAGAAAATAAGGCTTGAGGGTATTTTTAATCGGTTAATGAGTGTGTTGATAGTTAAATGTAGTTTGAAAATGTTGTAAAATCCCTGTATAAATCGTCAAAGATGACTGATTTTGCTCAAAATTTGTTAAAATCAGTCATCTTTGACGATTTATACAGGGATTTTACAACATTTTCTAGGCTACATTTTACTATCATTACACTAATTAACCGATTAAAAATACCCTCAAGCCTTATTTTCTACAAAAACTAATCATTTTATCACTTTTTTAAAGACGATTTCCTAAAGCCAATTCTCAACCTCCACCTCATTCATAACAACATCATATTCAGGGCCGCATTCACAAAAGCTTAACAAGGTAATCTTAACATGATCATTTTTTACTGTAATTTTTATAAATCGTGACTATAATGCCAAATCATGTTTGTTATCATAGTTAGGCTTATCAGTTGGACATTGATAAGCTTATCGATAACCCTAGAAATTCTCAAATTAGTTTAAAATTAAAATTAAAGCATATTTAAACGTTTGTAATGTATAAAACTCGTTTTGCACTAATATTAGACTTATCAGTGACGATTGATAAGCTTTTTGATAAACCAAAAAAGTCTCAAATTTCTTTCAAAATCAAATTAAAAACCTAAAATTACATTTTAAAACTAGATATGTGCGCTTTTATAAGAAAATTAGGCTTATCAGCGACCGTTGATAAGCCTGATCGATAACCACAAAAATTCCCAAATTCTTCTACAAATCAATATACTGGCAAACATTTACATTTTTATGCTTAGCAAATGTCGCTTATATTATGAAAATTCACTTCATACTTCATCAGCATTCATCTAAAGTTCTTGCGGCCAGCGTGCCTAAGGCTCAAAACATTGGCGAATTCACTTCATACTTTCATCCAAATTCATCTAAAGTTTCCAAGCCGTGCCTAAGGCTTCAAAACATTGGCGAATTCACTTCATACTTCATCCAAATTCATCTAAAGTTCTCCAAGCGTGCCTAAGGCTTAAACATTGGCGAATTCACTTCATATTTCATCCAAACTCATCTAAAGTTCGCGTAGCCGTGCCTAAGGCTAAAAACATTGGCGAATTCACTTCATATTTCATCCAAACTCATCTAAAGTTCTCCAAGCCGTGCCTAAGGCTAAAAACATTGGCGAATTCACTTCATACTTCATCCAAATTCATCTAAAGTTCGCGTAGCCGTGCCTAAGGCTAAAAACATTGGCGAATTCACTTCATATTTCATCCAAACTCATCTAAAGTTCGCGTAGCCGTGCCCTAAGGCTAAAACAGCGAATTCACTTCATACTTCATCCAAATTCATCTAAAGTTCTCCAAGCCGTGCCTCTCAAAACATTGCGCGAATTCACTTCATACTTCATCAAATTCATCTAAAGTCTCCAAGCCGTGCCTAAGGCTAAAACATTGGCGAATTCACTTCATACTTCATCCAAATTCATCTAAAGTTCTCCAAGCCGTGCCTAAGGCTTAAAACATTGGCGAATTCACTTCATACTTCATCCAAATTCATCTAAAGTTCTAAGCCGTGCCTAAGGCTAAAACATTGGCGAATTCATTCATACTTCATCCAAATTCATCTAAAGTTCGAGCCGTGCCTAAGGCTAAAACATTGGCGAATTCACTTCATACTTCATCCAAATTCATCTAAAGTTCTCCAAGCCGTGCCTAAGGCTAAAAACATTGGCGAATTCACTTCATACTTCATCCAAATTCATCTAAAGTTCGCCAAGCCGTGCCTAAGGCTAAAACATTGGCGAATTCACTTCATACTTCATCCAAATTCATCTAAAGTTCTAAGCCGTGCCTAAGGCTAAAAACATTGGCGAATCCACTTCATATTTCATCCAAATTCATCTAAAGTTCGCAAGCCGTGCCTAAGGCTAAAACATTGGCGAATTCACTTCATACTTCATCCAAATTCGTCTTAAGTTCTCCAAGCCGTGCCAAAGGCTTCAACATTGGCGAATTCACTTCATACTTCATCCAAATTCATCTAAAGTTCCAAGCCGTGCCTAAGGCTCAAAACATTGGCGAATTCACTTCATACTTCATCCAAATTCATCTAAAGTTCTCCAAGCCGTGCCTAAGGCTAAAACATTGGCGAATTCACTTCATACTTCATCCAAAATTCATCTAAAGTTCAAGCCGTGCCTAACGACTTTAGATGAGGCTTAAAACATTGGCTATCAAATTGTCATATCATAGTTAATGTAGTTAGTTTAACCCCATCTGAGTTTTAATAATTTTAATGAAATTAGATTGTAATGATGAGTTGAGACTTTTTACGCTCGTGAAATTCTTACGAGTTTTGAAGTCTCACCTTCAGCGTCACAATCTAACAAAGTTTTTATATTTAGAATGCCGCGCGGGCGCCCCCCGAAAAGTAGCAAGCCCTGGGCGAAGGCTACAGCAGCTTCTGTTAAGAAACAAAATGAGTTGAAATCATCGGCATCGTCTTCTATCGAGATAGAATGTCAAGCTGGCCCGTCCCTCCCCAAACACTCCGAAAAAGTGGCTTATTGATGTGTCTCCGAAAGTGTCTCCTACCAATAGCAATATTGTGTGACGCCGACAGCAAGCCAACTCTACTTTCGCAACAAGATATGCGTCAAAAAAGAGATTGCGTCCAGGATTCACAGCCAGCTGAATGTGAGACTCCAATTATGCAACAGCAATTTGTGAATGAATCGACGCTTTCTGGATGCAACAATGAATCGACAGAACTCAACGGATCCGATGGCACGAAAAAGCTTGCCCTCTACGCCAACTTCATTTCCGGTAGCTAGCATGGCTTGAAGAGACAACCTAGTAGCGACAACATTCCTGAAGGAAGAGCAATATTATCAATTGCTGGCGTTATTACTGCAGTTCAGCAAATTTTTCTTCACGGCAGCGAGTGCAGAAATGCCGATGTGTTACTGAAGCCATCGCTTGTTAATTGGTCTGCTAAGTCCGTTTTGTCCTTCGTTTGTGGTTGCGGATGGCAAGTGTCAATGTCTTCGGATTCAACCAACGAATCTTATCCATTGGATGAAGCAATTTCCCTCGCTAGTGCAGCAGTCCCACTTGGGTATGAAGATATTCGTTCCCTATTTACAATTCTGGAGCTAACCCCACCCACTAGGGCTAATTTGGAAAGCCGAAGCCGGATGAAGATCAAGGCTCAAATAGATGTTGCACTTAAGAAGACATTAAAAGCTGCTGGAGAAGAAGAAAGAAGACTGGCAATTGAAGCTGATGAATTTGTGATGTTTAAAGGGGAGAGAGTTCCTGCCATCAAGGTAGTTTGCGACGGATCATGGTCAAAGCGGTCCTACGGACATTCATATAACTCCAAATATGGAAACGCGGCAATATTGGGGGTCCGTACGGGAAAAGTATTGTTCGTTGGGGAGCGGATGACAACGTGTAAAATGTGTCAGTCGAATGAGAGATACAACAGGACAATTCCACACGCATGCCACAAAAACTGGTCCGGACCCTCGACTGCTATGGAGGCAGATTTGATCTACGAAGGCTTTTCTAAAAGTGTTGAGATGCACGGAATAGTGTATGAGTTCTTTGTTGCTGACGGCGATTCCTCTACTTACGCCCGGATCAAAGATGTCTACCAAGAATTTACAGTCAAGAAGATTGAATGCATTAATCATGTCATCCGTAATTTGAATACTAAGCTTCGTAACATAGCCGGAAATTCAGTCAAGAGAAGATGCATCTCAAAGGAGGAACGAAGTCTACCAAGAATGGAAAGTCGATTTAAGCGAGTTGGACTTGCTGTGCAAAGTGCTTGTCGCTACTACAAGGATTTAGGCAATTGGGAGACCAATTGGAAGAATCTTCGAGAAGACATCAAGAATATCCCATATCACATTTTTGGTAGACACAACAGCTGCAAGAGCTATTTCCAGTGCTCTTTGAAGGATAAGGAACCGGATATTGTTGAACAAGTCAAGACAAAGCCATTGTTTTTGGAACTCGTGGATGCATTGGATCGTGTAGCTTCTCTTGCTAACAGCTTAATTAGAAGGGAGAACAGTAATATTGTGGAATGTTTCTTTAGTGTTTGTGCGAAGTACCTAGAAGGTAAAAGGAAAAATCTCGGCGCTGGATTTCTTATCATGAACGTATAGCCGCCGCAACCTTATCCTTCAACAACTCGAAATTTTGGGTAGGCGATCTTTTCAAAATGAACTACTTGAAAAGTCCGTGCGCAAGGTGGAAGCAAGAGAAGATGAGATCAACAAGATTCCGGAATAAGTTATCAAAGAAGAAGCCCAGAATTCTCAGCTTTCCATTTCTAAAGGCCGGGCGCGGAGATGAAAATTATGGGACTGATCCAGATCGACCTGACCTTAACGAGGAAATGTTGAAAGAGGAAATGGACTCCATTAGACGTGCCGTGACTGTGGATAAAGAAAGACAGCAGGAAATTCAGATTTCAACTTTAGGCCAGTCAAACTGTGAGATTTGGGGAAGAGAGCGGCGAAAACGATTAACCGCTAGTAATGCCAAACGCATCTGTAGCATGCAGGATTCCACTGATAACCATGCAGTTCTTCGCCAACTTCTTTCCCAAACTGAATTCTCCAATGAAGCAACAATTTATGGAAATACCAACGAACCGGTTGCTGCTGATAAATATGCAGAAATTAAATCCCTCTCCAAGGACGCAGTAAAAATGTGTGGACTTTTTGTTTCGTTGGAACACGGCGGTCTTGCAGTCAGTCCAGACAGGTTGGTTGAAGAGGATGGCCTCCTTGAAGTAAAGTGCCCAATAACGGCTTCGAATATAAGCATCATGGACTGGGCGAAGGAGCGGAAGAGTCAATGCTCCCTTACAATCAAAGATGGCACCCTCACAATGAAAACCGAGCACGCACACTACTACCAAGTCGCAATGCAAATATTTGTCACTGAGCGCCAGTGGTGTGACTATTTCATCTGGTCTCCCACCGGTGATTATTTTCTTCAGAGAGTGACTCGAGAATCGACGTCGGCACTGTGGGATAAGATGAAGCCCAAACTCATTCGTTTTTGGGAGCATGAACTTCTTCCTGAACTCGCAGATTCCAGATTGGAGCGAAAGCTGAAACCCCGCATCCCCGAGTATCGGGCTTTGGCAATGAAAGTTAAGGAAGACCGTCTAAGCAACAAGCATTCAGGTAATAATCCA
Source organism: Orchesella cincta (assembly GCA_001718145.1). Classification (NCBI taxonomy): domain Eukaryota; kingdom Metazoa; phylum Arthropoda; class Collembola; order Entomobryomorpha; family Orchesellidae; genus Orchesella; species Orchesella cincta. Next base: position 10,278 of record LJIJ01001565.1, read on the forward strand.
TTTGCATAATTTACATTTGCATAGCTTTGTTTCATATGAATGCTTTGATTTGGCCAATGCTTTTGATTTAAGTTTATATGCATTTTTATTCATGCTTTACATGCAAAAGTTGGGTTGATTGGTATGGTGAATGATAATTTTGGTGTATTTTTGTTGTTTTTACAGATGGACGATCATCTGGAGTTGGTGCAGCAATTCGTGGAGGAAAGGACACCTCCACCACGAAGGAGGCGGTTGGACCGGGAAGCGACTCCCGAGTTCGTAGAGAGGAACCCTCAGCCGAATGCGGCGGCAGCTCCAAAGACGTTCCAGCCATCGGCCAACAGCCACCCGCGCCATAATAAGCCATTCAGGTGTTCCAAGTGTGGGCGGTTCTTCAGTAAGTTGGAACCTCTCCAAAGACACGAACAGCTGCCGCACACCGACAATATGTCTTCTTCTCGCCGGAAACCGCGTTAAGAAGAACCGCAACAACAGCCATGCCATGGGCTTAAAAAATTGGCGAAATACATATTTATATTAACTGTTTTTGTTGTTAACTTGTTTTCACCTACTAATTCGTTGTTAATTTCATTTTCTTGTATCTGTTTATCTGATTTTTATTTTGTTTCGTTCCTATTATTCCATTTTTTGCATCCGTTAATCTTTTAATTTTGTTTCATTTAATGTTGTTGATTGTGTCCCTGCATTCTCACTTCTCTCATTTCACAGTTACATATTCAGTTGTTAATAAAGCTGCAGAGACGGAATTTTACTTTTATACAAAATATCGCCTCTCAGTTTGGTCTAGCTACGTACACGTCATTTACTACGTTCAAATACTCATACCTTTGCTAGAATTATCTACTACACTTTAACTACCATAAAATCATAACCACCATTCAACCAACAATTTTCATTTACATAATAAAGACGACTCAAATGTATTTCGTTTAGAGTTTCAATAATTTTTAAAGTTTACACAAAAAATATTGTACAGTTTGAGTTTTTTCATAAATGAAGTTTTTGATACATGGGTATTAAGGGGTATGGGGTTTAATGCATATTAGGGGGTGGGCGGGCAGCAAACAGAGGAGGGTCCACGTCCCCTGCCCTGGGAGATTCTTATGTGTTTGTAAGAATCTGCGAATGCCTCTGTAAATAACTCATGAAAGCACACGTATTGTTAACATCCTATATTACGGTGCATTTCTCATCCGTCAGCTGCTTGTGTAAGTAATTTTATGCTCACTGCATATTCTTTATTTGGTTGTCGGGTTATTTAAGGGTTTTGTGTCTTTCAATGGCTCTACTTGACTTATTTACATAAGTCATATTATTTAGGTATTTAGGGCACTTTTTAGGGTTATCAATGGCTTATCAATACTCATCGATAAGCCAGATTGATTAGAAATACATAAATACATAGTCTTGGCTTTTTTATTTACCAAAGTCATATTTTAAGGTGTTTAAGGCACTTTTTAGGGTTATCAATGGCTTATCTACACTCATCGATAAGTCAGATTGATTATAAATACATAAATACACATTCTCGGCATGTTTTATTTGCATAAGTCATATTATTTTAGGTGTTTAGGGCACCTTTTTAGGTTATCAATGGCTTATCAAATACTCATCGATAAGTCAGATTGATTAGAAATACATAAATACACATTCTCGGCATGTTTTATTTGCATAAGTCATATTATTTAGGTATTTAGGGCACTTTTTAGGGTTATCAATGCGCTTATCAATACTCATCGATAAGCCATACTAATTAAAATGCCATAAGGCAAATGTTCCTCACATTTTGTTTGCTTTAACATAGCATTTTAGGTTAGTCAGAGCTAACCTTATTTTCATTCACCATAGTTCGTGAATGCCCACTCTGATCATCTGCAAAGCTCATGTGGTAGGAAAGTTGCTTAGTTTAGGCGCCAGTTTAACCCGCTCAACGGTGCATGAAAGTGCATATATTTCCAGCAAAACGTTTCGACGCAGCATAAGGGTCGCTTAAATGAGACCTTTCAAATAAAAGCCGTCGTCGAAAATGTTGAACATATCTCAAAAAGCAGTAGCACTGAATAAACGAGAGTTCAAATAGCCAAAACGCAAAACTGCCATTCCATCAATATGCCAACCACTTCATCAAAAATAAACGATGTAAACAAGGAGTGACGTTCGAAAAGACGGTTGGGATCTGAACTCTGACATTTGGGAATTGCGAATAACCGAGTTGAATTGGTTAAAGGGACCGTACGATCGTTGTAATGAAGAAAGTATGACGATTCCCGGCGCTCTGACATTCGCATATAAAAAAAATATTTTCATGAAACGGCCTTCCAATTGGGGCTACGTTCATTCCGAAAATTTAAAAAACCTCAATTTATATCATAGTTAAGCTAATGTTTTTCTAAAAAATTATAGCCCAATTACCTTTCTCATGTCGATGCTCAATATTCACAAATAAATTGAATAACTCCATAAATGCATGTTTTTTCGTGATCAGCATCCATTTTGAGAGGGCACACACAGTTGTTGAACTACCAACCAACCAGTATCTTGAAATCCATACAGCTGTACCTGACGCAAAAAATATTACTAGTATTTGGATTTGATAGAGATTTTATTGACACTCAGTTTCGTTTCTTTATCTTTCGGCCATGGTACGGCCTATTTTCTGGTCTACGGTACGGCCTGTCAGTCATGTGACACCTTGCGATACCGTAGGATAGGCCCTGGTAGGAAATGCACATCAACTGACACAGACAGTACCATAGCTAGCAAAAGCGTGGACTATCGCAAAATTATTTGAAATCTCCAACCATAGAATGTCGGTGGTAAACAAAATACATTCACAATGTGTATGTGTGATGCTGTTTGTAAAAGAATTAAACTTTTCGTCTCATCAGATAATTAGTTTGCTGTGGTTTTTACTGTTGATTGGAGGGGAGTACACGATACAATTTGTAAGGGTTTTTATACAATTGATAAAGAACGTTGTGTTAATAACTACATATTAAAATGTTTCTTGAAGAATCAAGGTATAATTACTGACTTGTAATATATATATAGAATTTTACAACAATTAACTCTAACTTTGAACTTGAACAATTTCAACTTGGAAACAATTTTGTTTAATTTTAAAACTAATTTGCACTTCTGGAACTATAAGATAATGCCAATACATTACATTAGCAAACATTAGAACTTGATTTTTGTCATTTGTCATGATTCGTATTCAGAAAAATGCTTTTATCAACGAAATAGTGTAATTACATTCCATTTATTGCACAGAGTTGATCAAACTCTTGTTTTACTTCTTGGGAAATAGCGTGCACTTCCTTCTCAGACATTATTAAGCTGCTAGCTGTCACAGTAACTTGTAAAGTATCCATGTATCCAATAGTCATGAATATAACCCCTACATCAATAGCCTTCATATAAAAAATTGATCCATTTATCAACTTTTATTTTTTTAAATTTTGACGTACCAAGTAATCCTAATCGAACACCAATGCTTGCCGCAATGTTGGAGCATATATGGCCATCAACCTCAAATCCCTCCTCATCTACGGACATATTAGTAACGCCCACAACATAACCAGCTTTCCCTTTTATCAGTCCACTATTTCGAACTCTCTCCGTCCAACTTCCGATCTGATTTATTGACATCATTATGCATTCTGGAGCGGAACTATTTTTGAGCATCTTGTTAGCATCGTTACACAAGCGGAGACGAAGTGTGGGTGAAATATCTTCCATATTAAATTTAATCTCACCAAACAATAAATGGTTGGTTAAAGTGGGTGGATGGTTTGGTTTCGGAACGACGTACAAAGCGTTCAAAGCCTCATTTTGAAACAAGCTTCCGTACAATTTTTCCACAGCACCACTTATAATTGACATGATAACCGATGAGGGATAAACACCGTTCATTTTTGCTATTGTTTTTCAGTTTTAGACATAGAAAATTTGGGGTTAAAGCAACCAACGTTTTTGGTGACATCAGGTCGAGCGTGTTTACAATGTTCCAAGGATGTTGCTTTATTTTTTGAATGTTACTCATCCCATCAAAAACCATCTTCATGTAGTTTATAGGCAGGAGAAACTGGTGCCAAAGCCCTTTCTCAGGGTAGTTTGCTTTTGCTGCTTTTTGCTTCTTTTGGCCTAAGCCTTCCACCAACAGTTTTATCATTGATTTACCATCTGCCATTGAATGATGAATTCTTAGAAAAAGATGACAGCTCAGGTTGTCTTTCGAAGCTACTAATAACAGCTCCCAAGGGCTTTTATTTTGAATCCATCCACGATTAATAATATCCTGATGCAGTTTACTGACAGTTTTACTACTGCAATCCTTCCATTCATGAATGTGACTTTTGATGTTGAAATTCGGATCAGTTTTCAAAAACCAGTGACCACCAAGGTTGACTGGGTACTGCTTCAGTTGTGGATATCTTATCTAACACATTTGCTTCAAATAGCTGGGTTATCTTCTCAAGGCCTAGTTTACCTTCCAATTGGATTGCAAACATGAGGGCAAAATTAAATGAACTCTGAGTATTCTCGATCAATGTACTACCCGATGGACTCAGAACTTGACCAAAATCATGTTTAAAAAACTTCACGTATTGTATCAGCAGCACTCGATAGAAAAGAAAGGGAAGCCAAACCACAAATTCAAAAATAATGACGGGAGTTTGCACAATCCCTATTAAAATGTGTTTTAGGATTGGAGAGTATTGGTGTAGAATATCAGAAAAAAGATGATTTCCTCTTCATGATAAAGTGTCTGGATCAAAAATAAATTTTGACTTCCAAGGTTGTTGTAAAACTGGAGCGTCTCTGTAGGAAGACACCCTCATTTGTACGTTTTATAGCAGATCTCAAACATAATTGTATCACCATCATGATGCATGGTCAACGATCATAAAATATTATGTAATAACCGATTTTCTCATAAAAATGTTCTTTGAGCCAGTTTTATATATTCGATTATTGGGTGTATAGGAACAATTACACGAATAAGTTTCGCAACCTTGACTTTATCAACACGTTGCGAACAAGCTATTGAGGAACACAAAAATGTTACCAATGGTTCCTTTATGTTGAAAGATAACTTTTGCACATGGCTCATAACCTGTTTCTCTGTTTTATTGCTTTTGTAATGGCAGTTGATTATATGAAAATATCCAGGGCAGTAGTTTTCTGCAGTTAATATTTGCGAGTGAGTTTTTTATGTGGAGCAGCTGAATTTGCTGGTCAGTTTTAGCATACAAATTTCAATCTTCTTTACCTATCATCGGTTTTAGTGCAGTTGAATAATGATCATGGGCAAGCATTGAATCCAAGTATTGATAAATAAATTGCCAAAATATTCTGTGCTGAAAAATTTAATTTTTTATTTAGCTAAGCATGTCTGTAAGTGTAATTAATTGGATGATGTAATTTAGTGCTTTGAAGCAAGTTATTTTGGAACCCAACTTTTTGCAGCATGTTTGTCTGCTTTTTAATCTCCGCCAGAGTATAGTAGCTTTCCTCCGATGTCGCTGGCTAACTGATACTCAGTCTCAACCTTCCTGATCATGATAATCATCAAAGACTGGAATTGGGTACTCTCAATATTTCTCTTCAATACAGCGCATAACTCAACTAAAGATTGTCTTCCAACTTTAAAAACATAAGAATATTTAGGTTGAGCTTGTTTAGAAAGGTAAGTTTTTGTAGCAAACTTGTCATTTTCAATCTTTTCAAACGGGTTTATTCTTTTGACTTATTATTTTCCCAGCCTTTTTTTTACACAATTCAGGTTTCGTTCAAACCGACTACTTTTCTTCTTTTTATTATTAACTTATTTTGAGGATGGGCCAGGTTTCTGAAACACTAGATAGTTTTTGCACACCTTAAATGTTGTCCCCCAACACCATTTAACCTGTTAATTAACCTCCAACACAGCCCCAACAACCATCGCATTTTTTCCATAAAAAATAATCGTACGGAGCTTCGTTGCAATTCCGTGAGGCATTCATGCCGTTTTGCTCTTTTTACTTCCGTATATACTAAATTCTTCAGGGCTCTGTTTCCTTTCTTTGTATCTTGTTAACATTTTTCTTAGTGCCGTGTCGAACCACTCATGCACCTCTGTCCGCGGCGTTTATGAAAAATGTACCTAAAAATAAGGGTCCTTGCGCATTAACCCTAACCAACCACAAAATGACAACGCTTTTCAGCTTTTCTGATGGCTGCATCTAATTCCTCAACATTTTAGACTAGGAAAAGCTGTTTTAAGTTGAATTCACAATATTTGTTAAGTCAATTTTTTAAAGCCAAATCAGCATATGGCACAACATGAGCCAAATCGGACATTGTGATCCCGCATGGTACATTTGGATCTCAAAATTAATTGAACCGCATTAATGTATAAAACCGTTTCAACTGAGAGTAATGTTGAGCTACAAATTAAAAGAGTATTGATGGCTCCTTTTAAAACATCACACACTTTTTTATGAAAGGATAATTTTCACCAAGTTACATTCAATTAAAGAGGACAATATAAGGCTGGGTAGGCGCAAGTAGGGTAAAATCAAACAATAGTCGGGCGGCGGCATGCCTGACATCATTTAATCGGCTCTCTGAATTACGTCACTGATCCTCCCTTAAATTATGCGCTTATGCTGTCGCTTAATTGTCAGGCTTATTTCTTCCTTAATTGTCGCTTATCCTCGGCTTAAGTTATGCGCTTATGCATGGCTTTAATATTGTTCAGCTTATGTGCCTGCGTTAATTGTGCATGGGCTTATGGGCGCATGTCCTTGCAACTATCCGCCAGAAATTCGTGAGGGCCCACGACAATGGGCATTTGTAATTAGGCGGGGCCGGGTGCTGCAATGGGGGTATTGTGAGCGATTTTGTTGCAATGTAAGTTATTCTATGACGAACTTAATTCAGTGGATTAGTTAACTGATGAGTTAAGTGTGCGCGATTTAGCCTGTAAAAATCGATATGAGGTTCGTGGCCTCGTTGACCTAAATCAATCAGTATGGCCAAAGTTGACGTGTGATTGGATTAGTGTTTTTGTTTGAGTTATGCGGCAGGGCAGAGCAGATTGCAGAGCAGACATCAGCACGCCATCGCAGCGTGCGTCGCATGGACGAAAATATGGCGCTCATTCCTCATATATAAATAGCCAACATTCTGTTTGATTGTTAAGATGAATAGAAGAAAATATCTTAAAAGACTGACTATTTTGTACTAACATCCGCTGTGTGTGTAAACCCAACATGTCATAACTATAGACGTGTAATCGAAGCAATTATTGTAAGGCAGAAATTTAAGTAAGGAGAAGTGTTTGCGTGTAATGGGGAGAAAAGAGCAAACAAAAATATTAATCAGTTTATTGGCCGGATGCAGGGAAGAGATGGGCTTCGGTCGGCACGGTGGAAAGTTACATAAAAATCTCAATTTGCCATAGTTTATCGGTCCGTGGTACGCAGCAACTTGTCCGTTATATGGACGTTGGCCGCCTTTTTATGAGGTAGCAAGGCCTGTAGGCATGAATGAAAAGGGGTTGTTGCATGTGGGATGCTGTGGCATATAAAGGGAAAGGCAAACTTATTGTGTTTTGACCAGGTGCTGTCGATTAGTTCTTCATCGCTTTGGTAACTATGTAGTGGTTAATTGGTTAATATAACGATACATTTTGTGATTTGCTACTCCTAAACGGCATTGTTGTGAAGAGCTAGGGCCGAAAGGGGCGGTAGCATGTTTAACTGGCCCATTTAGATTGCTCCGACTAATTAGGAGGTGCTGTCATCGTCTGTGCGGGCAATTGTAAGGAAGTTTCGTCTAGACGGCTATCTGTTTTCCTAAAGTGTTTATAACTATACTTGTGCTATATTTGAATTTTCGTGCCTAAACTGGCCGCAGGGTAGCTACAAGCGAATTAGAATTATGGCGGATGCAAAAAACTTTTTCCAAATTAAAAAAATTCAAAAAAAAAGATTGTTGTGCGGGCTTCAGCTACTTATTTACATTGCGTTTTAGGTATACGTTTTGTGATAGCTTTAGTTCTTGGCGATTTTGGGCTAAATATGACTAATATGTTTAACTTCAATTAAGTTCATTGTTTGCTATTAAACGCTATGCACGACAGAGGGATTTTCCGGAAAGAACGAGGATTTGTTGACTAATTGCAGACTATGCGGTGTCTTTAGAAACACATATGAGTCTGCGCTAACTAAAGCTTGAAAAATATGGACTCTGGTTTGCAGCTTTCACGTGGACGAAGCCCCATCATATTTACTGCATACGTCACTTTATTTTAATATAAGCTCACCAAGCCAGAAGTAAACAAACTATGCGAAACAAAACCACACTTGTTATTGTTCACCAATGAAAACATATAAGAAAACACAGTCACAGTCACTGTCAATCCAAATATTTTATTGTCCCCTGTTCGATCGGAAGGCATTTACTCTCGTTTTCTGTGTTCACGTGCATACCTCCTCAACTCATCAGTTTCCCGTTCCATACTCCTCAGTTTAACTAACCTTAGTTAGTTAACGTGTTTACATCATCCCCATTTTTCCAGTCTCCAAAACACATATTGTTGGTGTAAAACCCCCTTTTATTACAGTTTATGATTCTCCTATTGAGTTATTACTTGATGGGTTTAAACACTTGTGAACATATTTCGAACATAAACGCGGTTGCTCTTTTGAGTCTAAGTAATTTCGACCATTCCACGTATAGCGATGCAACTTTAGAATTTCCAATACGTAATTGTTTCGAGAATGTCAAAGGTTGTTAGGAAGTCATTAAAAAATTATCCTGAATGTGGCAGCAACAAAATTGTTATAAAACAACCCATGTTTGTCATTAAAAAATTACTTGACATTTGACACAATTTTGATGCTAAATAAAATGTATCAACAAAATTTGCCACCTAGCTTTCGACTTAAAGAATACATTTCTTGATCATCGTTTGAAACACATAATCATTACTTTTGACCACGTTTGTGCCTTTTACATTGACAATGCGATATACATTGTGATCAGCATATACATTTATACATCCCAAGCTTTATTTCCATTGTTAAAATCGTTGAACTTGACCTTTTATTCTGTTCCCTTTGACCGAGATGGCCACTCATAACTTGACTTTATGCAATAAATTAATATGTAATATCAGAATTTCAAAATTCAAACTGTTTAAAAATAGTACTCAGAGATGGACGGACGAAAGACAACGTATCAAGTGTTCTTAGTATGTGCCTAAATATTAAATAGAAAAGAAAAAAAACGACCTAGCAACTCTAGAGTTGTCCGATGTACAAGCTCAGAGGTAAATATAATTTGAATGTACTGCCATATCATTTTATACACCAGACTTGGCGAAAGATATAAATTTATCCGACATTATTTGTTTAGCTAAATTTTACGATTGCAGATTTCTGTTCCAAGTTTGTAGTGGGAAATGTCTAACTTACAGTCGATAGCTGACCCAAATAATATAAAAGAAAATCAATTCAACGAAACTTGTGACTTCAGCATCTGGTTGCGAACATGTAACCAAGAAATAGAAAAGCCGATTCCGGGATACGTTTCTTTTGGTAAGAAACAAGTCTTAATTTCTAGATGTTTTTCTAACCTTTTTACGAGTTGGCAAATCATCAGTGTCAAGAATTTGTAAAAAAAAATACAGGAGAAGTCCCGAAATGGCTGAGTGGCAGCCTAATTAGAAATGGCCCTGGAGGAGTTGATGCTTATGGGGCTCGAATATCCAAGCATGTATTCGACGCACCGGGACTTCTCCACAAATACCACATAAACAACGGAAATGTGACCTATTCCTCAAAATTTGTCAACGGGAACTCATTCCGACAAAATAGAGCTGCCGGTCGACTGGTTTTGAGTGAATTTGGAACAGCTCGCACACCTGATCCATGCCAGACTATATTTTCAAAGTAAAGCATATCAGATGGTAGTAGCTTGATGAAAATAATACACACATTGTTCGATGCACAACTGATCAATTACTGCTATTTAGAATAGCAACAGTTTTCCAAACCCCGTCGGAGAAAACGTTGACGGACAATGCAAACATCAGCATTCATCCATTCGGAGACGAAATTTATACCCTAGCGGAAACACCGTTCGCTCATAGAATCAATTTAGAGAATCTGGAAACCCTGAATACGGTGCTGATAAATTTAAAAGGGTTTTAAAACAATTAAAAAACGCGTTCGCACAATTTATTTTGTTTGCAGATTAATGTTTATAATGAAATTGGTTTATTAAACCACACATCGCATCCACACGTTTGTGGAAATACGGTTTACAACGTTGGACAAAAATTAGGGCTTCTCACAGGTCTACAATATGTCATTGCAGAAATGGAATGCAATAAGTCAAGGTCAACAGGTAGGAATTTTCCTTGATAAAGTTTACGAATGAAAAGTTATCCTCTTTAATATTTTATTTGTCTCTAGATCCAATTCAAAATAATGGAGATTTTGCTCGGTCACCATGGTCAGTTGCCAAAATAGTTGCTACAATTTCACCACAGACAACTCTCAAAACTAGCTACATGCATTCGTTTGCAATTACGGAAAACTATTTTATATTGATTGAGCAGCCGCTATATATTTTTCTGCCGGATGTGCCCTTGAAGAATATTTGGGGTGGGGAACCTATAGTCTCATGTCTTCAGTTTGATGCTCAGAAGGACACCCTATTCCATGTGATTAGTAGAAACCCAGAAAAATCTGTATCAACCCAGAGAGTATTTCGAGCTCCAGGTTTTTTCTTTTTTCACACAATTAATGCTTTTGAGGTTCTAGACCAGAATACACATGACATTCATATTACTGTGGATATTTGCTGTTATGACGATCCTCGCGTGATTGAATGTTTGTATGTGGATGCATTACAGGTACGTTTCTTATAAATATCAAGGAAAATAAATACAAATTTTGTTATATTGATTTATGACTTTTGAACAAAAATATTGAAAATCCTTTCAGAATGCTCATGCTAATCCAGATTATGCAAAAATGCTTCGTGGCCGACCTAAAAGATTTTCCTTGAAATTTTCCGATTGCGAGAATACTCCTCGTGGGTCTTCTCTGGTCGAGGAAAAAGTGATTGTTGATATCGGATGTGAAACTCCGAGAATTAATATGGAATACAATGGAAAGCCGTATTCCTATTTTTATGCAATTTGTTCAGATGTCGATGCTCAAACCCCAGGAATGGTGAGATTTATTTATTCTAAATATTTCGTTGGTACGAAACACTGATAAGAAAATTTCATTGGCAGCTTATCCAAGTAAACGTCTCACAAAACACCTACTGCACTTGGATGGAGCCCAATGCTTACCCAAGTGAGCCAATATTCGTTCCAAGTCCAAATTCTCAGGTTGATTGATAAAATTTGAATAATTATCATATTTTTCACAGACTAAAACATGATGATGTAATGTTTTACTTCATTTTAGGGTGAAGATGATGGAGTGGTTTTATCAACGTTGTTGTACGGAGGAGAAAATCTAACTGGACCTAACATGGTATCGCTAGCAATCCTTGATGCGCACACATGGCAACTAATTACGAAGGTGGATATTTTGTGTGAAACAGCGATTCCCAAATGTCTTCATGGTTGGTTCTTTCCTGATTCTGATGTTATGAAATGTCACACTTCAGACTTTAGTGAGAATGGGTAAATGCGAAAGCATTAAACGATCACGATCAGTTAATGTAATAAAAATTAATACATTGTTTAGGTGCAATAAAAAAATCAATTTTATAGTGGTATTATTTAAACTATATTTGAGAGTGTCTGTCTCCCATAAATCTATAAAATAGGTTAGAGATAACTATGACTGTAAACGTTTCAATTACTGTTAGGCCTTGATTTGATCGCGTGATTTGATATGATTTTCGTGAACTAAACGTCATGTGATTTTAATGTCCCTAACAATCTATGTTACACTTTTAATAGTGATCACCCATAGGCATGCATGTATATTAAATTCAATGTAACGAATGCTACCTTTTTGCAATAAACATTCGAATAAATTCTGGAACCCAATGTATGTATGTAAGGAATTATTATATTAAATGAAAAACGCCAGAACGTCATTACTATAAAAAGCAATCATTTTTATGTACGTGCTGATGGACGTGCGCTGAACTTTGTCGTTGACATTTGAACACGACAAATTCTAAAGATCTACACAACCAATTTCACAAATGGTTGTTTGAATGATTACAAGGAAAACAGGTGGATGAATAATAAAATAATGATTTCTTGTGACTTCATGAGTAGATGTTCCTTCTTCTTGTTCAAGTATAATTAGTAGGAACAAGTTTAATGATTGTGTCGTATGTTACACATTGCAATTGACGTCAGGTATTTTAGAGGTCATTGTGAAAAGTACGAGTGCCCCTCAAAAGGAAATTGAAGTAATCCACAAAGCAGCTACAAGACAAATCCGCTTATTACGAATAGCTACAAACATTACAATGCTCGTGATACCGGTAATTTGTGGTTACGACATAAAAGAAGTAGAATTGCTTCAAATAAAGTTACAAAGACGAAATGTGTAATCACTATAATTGCATGTGAGTTCACATAGATAGCTAAATTGCTCAAATAATGTCTTATAATGATGCTGAATGGATATACGCTTGTGGTTTGATCGCATCAATGAAGAAAATGTATATGAAGTCGTATACAATTGACCCAAGCTTTCAGGATCGTAGGAGAACCAATGTGAAAAATTTCTTCATTTCTTACACGAAAACGATAGTGCAAGAGGTGTTTTGTTGGGCTCTGTGCAATTTTTTAGCAAACTAAAATTCGCATTTTCGTAGAGTGCAAAATATGGAATAATTTTGTCCCGCACCATTCATCATTTCAACTGAAAATTACGTTTTAAAACGGGAACTGCTATCCAAGTTGATAATGCTTGGAAATGGTACAAATCAGGGTCGGGGGAAAGTGACCCAGTTCTTCGAGGAGTGAACATGACCATACCCTGTGGAGCTTTGTGAGTTTATCCAGTTTAGAATATAATAAAGGTATGTGTATAAGTGACTAACACTTCTATTTGTCATCAGATATTGTCTTTTGGCCAACAGCGGGGGAGGAGGACCAGCTTATTTTGGTGTATTGTTGGCATTCGCAAATTAAATAAGGGAAGCATTCGAGTTTTCGGAAAAGAACCTGGAACAAATGATGTGGGAGTTCCTGGAAAAAATGTTGGTTATATGCCACAAGATGTTTCACTTTGTTGCCAATTTTCCATTTTGAAAGCGCTCCACTATTTTGGAACTCTTAATGGAATGCAAGAAACTCGAGTGCTTGAAAAGTCCAAGTTTCTCCAGGATTTCCTTAAGTTACCCCCTTTGACAAAACAATTAGCAAGTTGAGCGGTGGGGAACAGCATCGTGTTTCCTGTGCAGTGGCGCTGCTCTACAATCTAAAACTGTTGATTCTGGATGAACCGGTATGATTTTTAGAAACGATTGTTGAATTCTAAAAGAGATTTATAAAATGCTTATGAATATTTTTATTGTATTATGGAAGACTGTCGGTGTGGAGCCAGTTCTTCGTCAAAAGTAAGTAAATCATTTTATGGATATGCAGACTAATTATTTATTTAACTACTTCGAGTTTATCATGTTATTATTAAATTATCCATAGGATTTGGACATACCTCCAACAACTAGCATCAAGTAATAGAATCACCATTGTTATCACCACCCACTACTTAACCGAAGCTAGAAACGCAAACGTGGTCTGTTTCTATAAAAACAGATTCTCTAGAAAGTAATGTGATTCCTCATACAAACTAACCTTTTTTGCAGATTGAAATTATCAGGGAAGGGCGAATGATTGCAGAAACCAGTCCACCACAACTCATCAACTGCACCGCGGCAAGTTCTTTGCAAGATGCAGTACTAAAATTATGCAAGGGAATCCTGTGGCTGCTCCTCAAAATGGTAGTGGTGGAAATATTGTAGCTGATGAAGTAATCATTGGGACAAACGAAGAAAGTGGACGCTTTCCTAGCAAGCTTCATTTAACAGAGTCCGCAAAAAGAATACTGGCAATTATCAGAAAGAATTTTACCGTTTTATTTCGCAACGTCTTGTAGGTAAATCAAGTTGTTCCTCGTTGTATTTATGTGTAACATTTGATTAACGAATTAGTATCATCACCATCGCAGGCTACTCTTCATCATAATTTGGATACCCTTTCTTGAAGTATTTGCTGCCAGTGTCTCATTCAGCTACGCTCCAGCCCACTTGAGAGTAGGAGTAATTAACGGGGAATGAAACGGCTCTATATGTCCGACATTTACTCCAATTCAAGGAGAATGCGAGCTAACTCATTTGAGCTGTGCATTTTTAGCTCATATCTCTTCAGAAACCGTGGAACTGTCACAGTTTCAAAAGAGCAGGATGCTGCATCTGCTATTCACTCAGGTTCTATTTGGGGCTATGTGATACTCCCTTCCGAATTCTCTTCAAACATTTATGAGCGAGCTGTTTCTGGAGCTGATGTTGAAGATATTGTTTTAAACTCATCCCAGATTATTTTGAAACTCGACGAAACAAGTGCGGATACAAAATAGTACACTTATAATAGTTTTTGCCATTTTGCAGAAATATATTTAAATTTTTTTCAATAGACAAGCAAATCAGTACAGCCATCAAGGTAGCATTTTATGACGCCTTGGACGACTTTACATCTAACCTGTTAACCAACTGCGGGTTTGACCCCAGACAAGGCCAATCTCCGCTCCAATATGAGGCTCCCGTGTTTGGTAAAGATAGCAGGGATTTGAAAGAGTACACCTCCCTGGGTACAGCAGTTGCGTGAGTTAACCTATAAAAAATTGCGTGTCTGGACAATAGCCATATTTAAAAAATTATTTCTATTTGATTTAATATAGGGTCATGTTCTTCTGGCCAATTCTCATGGTCGGAATTCGTTTCATGGAGGAGCGAAAAAATGGCACATTTGAGAGATCCATTGTGGCAGGTGCTCAAACTTGGGAAATTATTGTGGCATTTATCATCTCAGAATTTTTTATTCTGGTTCCTCAAACCGGACTCGCGTTAGCGGCTGCGACGTTGGTTTCAGATATAAAGATTTTGGGCTCAGTTTACTTAGCATTCGGACTCCTGTTGTTTGTAGGATGTTGTGGGGCATCGTTGGGTTTCCTTTTTGGTTCGTTGTGTCGAGACAGAATTGAAATCCCAATTTTGGGAATGGCATGCTTCTTCCCCAACTTTATGCTTTCCGGTTGGTTTTTTAAAATTTGTAAACTTACTAGAACCAGCTAAAAGAATATAATTTTATGAATTTTTCTTCAATTTAGGAATATTTTGGCCCGTGGAAGGAATGCCCGAATATTTACATTCTGTCGTAAACATCCTTCCTTGTACCTTGTCAACGGAAGCCATCCGGTCTATAGTTTCTAGAGGATGGGATCTATCACATGACAATGTTTGGCCTGGTTTTCTAATTGTGGCGGTTCACATGGTTTCGTATATTGTGCTTACCATTGTAATTCACAAAGTAAAGTCCAATTAAGTTTTAATAAATTGGTTTGAAACCCGGACGTTTGCAAAGGAACGATTAAGATAAAAGAAACATTTCATTTAATTCATTTTCTGTGAAAACAATGTTGGATTCAGAAGCTTGGTTTGTTTGAGTTTTTTTATCTTAAATACTCAAACTATATTTGTTGTAGTAGTAAAATTTTTTTTAATCCATCGACTGTGATATTGTTCTTAAATCAAAAGATTTTAATTCAAACTTCCACCTAAATTCGCTTTACACAGGTATGTGGACCTATCCCAAAGTAATACTTGATCACAGACACTATTTGCTTCGCAAGAAGTATCAGCTATCTTAAATCGCTCCAAGTATGCACCACTCTTGTTTTCCAACTTGTTTGAAAGAGCTGCATGAATGATTGCATCCGCACCTCCTTCCGCATCCTGCAAAAAACTAGCAATTTAAAAAATGTTTCACATAAAAAATAAATTTAAATCCAATTTGATATCATACCGGAAGTAGGTATTTGAGAACACAAGAAATACATTTGTGAATGCCCCCAGCTTGTGACCAAAGCTCGGTTGGGATTGCCCCAGGATGGACTGCATACGCATGAACCTTAGCATTGTCCTGCTGAAGTATTTTTTCCAACTGCTTAGTGAACAGGATTTGACATAATTTGGAGTCAAAATAGCATTTTGGTGGAGCGTAAATTGATCTGTAGTTTTAATACAAAATGTAAATGTCCAAATTCTAAATAATATTGAGCAAGTGTTTTAAATGTTTCACCTCATTTCTAAATCTCGAAAATCTATTGATCCAGCATGGTGGTAGGCGGACGTAGTGTTGATGATTCTGCTGCTGCGATCCCATTCCATCCCCGTTCTTTTGAGAACGGGCAAAAGCAACAATGTGAGGAGAAAGTGACTCAGATAATTTACTTGAAAATGGCTTTCAAACCCGTCCTCTGTACACTCAAACGGGGTCATCATAATCCCAGCTAGTTCAGAAAAAACCGTAAAAATTATCTCCGATATTTTTTTTACAGTTTTTACGAAGGGTGTTTGTATTACCATTGTTTATCAGTAAGTCAATACGGTTTGTAATTTTTTTCACCCCATCAGCAAACTCTTTGGTGGCTGTCAGAGACTTCAGATTTAATGGAAGCAGATGAATTATTCCTGTGGAAATTCCTTGCTCGCGAATATGATCTACACGAGCTTGACTTGAAGTAATGTCACGAACACCTATGTAAGTCATATAAATTCATCCAAGATTTCCATTCCGAAGCAAAGTCAAACTGGTTTAAAATATGAACAAGTACCCATTATTATAATATATAGTCCATTTGGAGAAACTTTTTCACCAACTCGTATGCAATTCGCGAGGGCCACCAGTTATCACTACAACTTCCCGGGGATTCCTTCCCCAAAAAAAGTTTTCAAACGTGTTTGTTAGATTTTTCGATTGCAACATTCTTCTTACAGTTTTTAACTCACGTTGCTCATTCTCTGGGTCGTAGCGCTGTCGTCGAGATAAGATTTCTCTGAAGCTAATCAACCTGAATGTGATCACCATTAAACCATAAAACTCATACCAACAAGACTTCAGATTACGAGCTATCCAATTTCCAGGGGGATTGGTAGGAAATTCTTTCAAAGTATTGTCTTTTTCCATTTTTTTTTATTTCAGTGAAAACAACGCTGTGAGTTTGTTTTTTATTTCAATGAACAAACCAGTTGTTATACTTGCATCTGTGTTCATATAAATGATGCAAGTAAATGCTACTTGCAACTTCGTTCTTGAGGAAAATTCAAGTAACGTTTACATGTCCGATCAGTAACATGAATTCAAGAATTTTGAGGAATTCATCTCAATGCATAAGACCACAATGCTTATTGGTTTGCAACAATCTGCAATTTCATCAAATTAGACCTTTATAATGGTCAACGTTTTCCTCGTGATGCCTCGATTCATTCGCATTTAGTACACCAAGCACATGCGTACTGCAGACAAGGAGATTACATAATTATGGAGTGACGATATCTTGTTACATGTTTTATAGGTATGAGTTAGTTGGAATGATTGTGTGATGTTCATGAAAGAATGTGTTTAGATACAAATTCTGAGCCCTTTTTAATTTTTCTGCGTTGCTATATTATTTCACCACTCAGTTTCTGAGAACAGAGAGAGCTAACAAAATAAAGGAATAATATTTTGCGATGAACAATCTGGGTCTTATTAAAGCTCTCAACAAACATTTGGTTTTGATGGTAAACAGAAAACTGGAATTATATGCTACTGCAACATATTGGCACAAAAATAACATGGTTAAAAAAAATTTAAAAAATTAGAAAGCTTTTGTAATACATTTCTTCCTTCAATCAAACAAATACCAGCAAATTAATAATATTATATTGCCAAATTGTTGGTAGTAATATTAGTAGTTTCTCCAGACCCGCTGGAAACAATTTCGTTTCGAAACATAGTCACAAGTTTCAATTCAGCTGCTCTGTAGACTTGCAGGGGTATCAGGAAGGCGTAAAAGTAACAAAGAATCAAGAATGGAATGCAAACTGCCACTCGTGCCCAGAAGTAAATTTTGCAGCCAACTAGGTCAAGCTAAAATTCGAAATATACAAAATTACCATACATTTCATAAACGGAACTGAAAATTAATTAAAAATAGCGTAAAAACAACTCACATTCTTTGAAGCATTTGTGAGAACCCTGAACATCCAAAATTCCAATGAAATGTAAATCGCGCATATAAAGAAGGTTGCTACCACAATCCAGATGTGTGTGGAGGATGCTTTTAAGGAACTGTCAACATCAACGTCAGTTCCAAGAGTAATAGTTTCTAAAATATTTTTTAACAATTCAATTTCCAAACTTCATATAATAAAATAATAAATTACCGTTAACAATCAGAGGCGCTGGTCCACTTCCTCCAGAAACGAGGTGGAGTGTACTCAGCTCGTAAAAAACAAGCATGGTTGCAAAAATCTGTCAAAACAATTAAAATCTTGTTAATATTGGTGTATATAAATACATATTTGTTGTTTTTCTTACTAAATCAACAATGGCAAGGATTCGCATGCCTTTCTGCAAGTTCAGGTCACAAACGGAATGGTACATGCTGGACATGATGAAAGAGCACAAAATAATCTGTTGAAGGCAACAATTTTATTAAACTTTAGAAACACTTCAACAAACATTCTTATTTAAGTTAAAGAATTGCCAAAAACAGGTGTTGTTGAGCTTTGAACGCCAACAATTCAAATAAAAGGATAGATATCGATTGTTTGTTGGAAAAGACCTTGATGCATCAGATTAACATTGAAAGGAATGTGCAATGTTTTCATCATCATCATCAAACAGGTTATGGCATTTCTGTGCTTTGCAAACTTCAGTACAAACAGCTAGTAGCAAGCATGTAGTACCCGGTGCTTTGTTTTGATCGGTAAGAAAAAATCGTGTGTAATCATCATCATGTTCATTTGCAATGTGTTAGGCAAAATGAAAATTAGTGCATTTTCTACATGCATTTTCTACATGTAGGTTACTCATGTGGAATTGGGTTTTATGAAGGAAATTTTCAAGTTGGATTCCTAATTAAAAAATCAAAAATCATAGAAAATCGGATGGAATTGGAGGAATGGATTGAATTGTTTGAGAATGATATTGCGGATTTGGATGCTAAAGCCATATAATCCGTCTAAATGCTGATGGAATAAATTTAATAAAAATTGACAAATTTAAAATTTAAATTACAGGAGATTCAGAAAGCTGTAGTGCATAACATGGCATTTAGAGGTTTTACAAAAACTCATACGAATGCTTAAATTTCCATTTTTATTTTAACTTCATTCCCTTTTCAACTCATACGTTTTAAGCTGAAATCGACTACTTTCATTGCAGAAACCTTAGTTACTCAATGCAGGTTTTATATTATATTTGACAATTTTATGTTAAAAAGTTTTTAAAACTAACAACTCATTCTAGCTGGGTACTTTAAGAATCTAATAATCTAATAAAATTACCAAATAAAATATTTATTGTGTTCTCAACTTTATTACTACATTAAATGCTTTCGGAAATTGTCCAAAACCAATATCCGGTGTGAAATCTGGTTTCACCCCAGAAGGATCTGGGAGTATATCAAAAGTTTGCAGTAGTTTGGCAATATAAAGAAAGGTCACATCTTTTGCTAGGGACTCTCCTAAACATTGCCTCCTCCCAACCTGAAATGGAATGACGAATTCGGTCTTTTTTGAATCAAGACGACCTTCAGAATTAAAAAATCTCTCAGGTCTGAATATTTCTGGATCGCCCCAAACATCCTTGTTGTGATGAATATAGTAAATATTTGGATGAGTAGAGTTCCTTTGAAATTGTGTAGTTACTTCCCAGATGAATGTCTGTGAGAGCAGTATGCACCACTCAAATGGTCCGATTGAAGTTATTCGAAATATTTCCAGAATCACAGCTTCAGTGTAGGGCATTCTGAAATGTTTATTGAACTTGTGTGTAAAATTAATTTATAAGTTTAATAAAAAAATTCATACCTCAAACGATCATGTAAGGACGGCTCTCCAATGCTGCCAATAATGCTGTGAATTTCGGCTCTTAATTTAGTTTGAACCTCAGGATATTGAGAGAGGTAAAGCAGAGTCCACCTCAAATTTTGTGACATTGTCGCTCCACCCGCGACAAATATCTCTGCTATTGTCACAATCGCGTGCTTTTCTGTATGTGAAAATGTTTAAAAAAATTTAAAATGGAATTGTTTTTAAAAATCAGTTATACGATTGTGTGACTCTCTTTACCTCCTGTTGTTCCATGAAAACTTGATGACGTGTCAACAGTTTCATTTATTTTGTCTAGGTAAAAGTCGACAACGTCTCTAGAGGAAAACACTAGAATATGTAAGTACTGATAAATTGAAGCAAACATGGGATGAGTTTCTTTGAAACTTTTAATTTTACCTTGGGACTTTGGGTTCATTAGACTCTTTATGACTATTTACTACATTCTGAATAAAATCTTGAAGATCCTGAGATCTTTTCACTAAATAGTTGTACCCGGAAAGATTGGGGGCAAAGTATTTTATCCACGGAACAAAAAATACTCCAGTCTGAACAGTTTTCTGCATACCCCTACAACACCAATAAATCTCAACTGTATCAAGTTGCCCCAAATATTGTGATTATCAACTTTCTTACATTAATAAATCCTCTGGAAGTGAGCTGAGATTTTTATCATCCAGGCTAATTTTCCTCCCAATTACTATGCTCCACAAAGCATTGCTCACGGAAACTCTAAACAAGCTTTTGGCCGGAATCACTTGTCCGTCCTTTGATTTAATATAATTTAACTCTTCCTGGATCTCTCCCAACGTAAGTGACTGCATTGAAGACTTTCCAAATCCAAAAGTTCTCAAACTCTGCAAACAAAATCGTCGTTGCTCTTGCCAAACTTTTCCTTGAGTGTTCAAAATCCCGTATGATCCCTTTGCAAGGATCTGTAGTACATCAGTTTTAAAGTCGCCCGTGGATTCGGGTAGAGAGAATATCTCTTTCATCAGTTTCAAGTCGTTTATCACAATCCCACTGAATTTAGAAATGAACTTCTAAGAATATGATTCATTTTAGATGAAAAGAAATTCAAGAAACGAAATTACTATTTACGTGTAAAATGGAACCCGAATCGTGTAAATGCTCCCATATTCCTCTGCCCATTTTGAAAGCGCCTTGTGTGGTGCTCCTCGAAGTTGTAGTGCATTTCCTAGAATTGGTATACCTTTTGGTCCTGTAAATATGTATAATAACTCGATTCAAGGGGATATGCTTAGGTTGAATTTATCAATTTGACAATTTTTTTTACCATGATGGAAAGCAAAATTTAAATTTTTATTTTTTAAACGAAACGTTGCAAGTGCCAACAAAGACAAAGCAAAAACGAGTAACTCAAACATCCTATGATTTACAAGGTAATCAATGTCGCTTTGATAAACCATTCACTTAAATGTCCCCGGCACAACCTTACAAATTAACTCAAACATTCTAATACTGATTATTGATCAAATCAGAATCAATGTTCAATCTGAAGTGGTATTGACAAAATCAAATGAAGATCAATGATGACGATGGGAACAAGTTTTTCAATTATATATATCACAAAAAATGTTAGTGTTTTCAGGAGGAAAATTGAAGGAATTGGTGGCGTAATACTAACAACCTTGCTTTTTGTCATTTTTAATGGGAAAATGTTGCCTCCAAACTCAGAATTTGAAGATGTAAACCTGTTGACTATTAAAATCAGAAGTTATCGTGCACTCAAGAAGACAGACAGCAAAACGTCAGATCTTTTTAATGCACCTGATGATATCAAATAGGTACGTTTATTGGTTCACAAATGGATATCTTCAAGCATCCATAACAGCTTACCCGAGATTTTGGTTTGTTAGCAAATATTTGCCATAATTTTTCCTTAATACCGTTTGGTTTGTTTTGAGCAACCGACATAGCTATTAGATGACGCTTTGCGACATTTATCTATCACGACCTGTCTTTTTAGCAGTACTGATAGAAACCTTGCAATGTGAAATTCTGAAAAAGTGGTTCTTCTACTATATCCTCTAAACGTAAAATTTGCAAGATTATGAATGAAAACTTGCAAATTGCATAGAATCCAAACGAGGAAACCAACTGAATCAGCAGAGATGTTTTGCAAACCAACGGCATTCAAATGTCCTTCAGTTTTATGACTCAAGCATTTACTGTGGTTTGCGATTTTCAAGCAAAAAACCGACAGATGCGGAAATTATCTTATTTATCTTATTGACGTAAATATTGCATTTTATAGCGATGTTAATAAAAATTCAACCTTAGTTTTACGAGTAGAAACGTCCTTCAACCCAATATTTCATGAAGATGAATGTAATGAAACTGAATATGACTTCATCTTCCTCTATACCAGCTGAATATGTCAATTTCCTTATTTTGTTCCTGATTGAAAAAACATTGACTAGACTTGCTGAAGTTGGCATCATGCTTGTACATTAATAAGTCTGGAATTGGAAGATATTGATGTTGCTGTCTGTCATTTAAATCTTGCGATTTGCATGAAATACACGTGTTGAGAATCATGACGTTCGAATACAATTTTACGGGAACCAAGTTCCTCGTTACTGGAGCCGGTCGGGGTAATTTAAGAATTTTTTCATTAAATTTCATGTTATCATAAATAATTGTTACCGAATTTTGATTATTTTTTTTGTCTTCGGAAGGAATTGGACGTGCTATTGTTACAGAACTGCATAAAAAACGTGCAATAGTTTATGCCCTGTCTAAAAACTCCAATAATTTGACAACACTGAAGGAAGAATGTCCACAAATCATTACAATCTGTGCTGATCTTTCGAATTTGGAGCAAACAAAAAGTGCTGTGGAGTCAATTGAAGCTGTTGACTGTCTAATTAACAACGCGGGCGTGATTGAACCCGCCGACTTTCTTGGGATTTCTCAAGAACAGTTTGACAAGTAACTAAATTGACAACTGAAATTATAAGATTTACACTCTTGATAGCTTCCAACTGCAATTTTGAATTTTCAGGCAATTCAATGTCAACTTGAAAGCTGTAGTATTTCTTTCTCAACTTGTTGTGAAGAAGATGATCGCGGTTGGAAACGGTGGCTCCATTGTAAACATGTCTTCTGTTGTAAGCTTTAATCAAATTTCTTTATTGATTGTTTACTAGGCACAAATAAATTATTTTTTCTCCATTTTTTGTAGTGTTCCCAAAGACCCATGAGAAACTCTGGAATATACTCCTGCACCAAAGCCGCTCTTGACATGTTAACCAAGACCATGGCATTGGAACTCGGAGTTCACAAAATTCGCGTGAATTCCTTGAATCCTGGGCTCGTCAACACAGACATGACAAATCATGAATCTTACCAAAAACAGAATCCTGAAGACATGGAAAAAGCGATGCAGCAGGTGATTGATAGAACACCAACTCAAACTTTGTTTATGCCAATGAGTGACGTTGTGAATGCAACATTGTTTCTGGCATCTAATCAAACTTCCCAAATTACTGGACAATGTCTAGCTGTCGATGGGGGATATTCAGCCAACTAATGTCAACATTTTCACCATTTGTTGCCACTAATTTTATACTCATACATAAAATGCAAACGTGATTTGATTATGATTTCTTCTGATTTAAGGCGTCGGGTATTTTCATGTAATAAATGAAGTTTCATGACAAGTATTCCCATTTTTCTATCTTGAACAGTTTGATTAGTGCTCCACACAAAAACACTGCTAATCTAAGTTAGAAGCGTTTTCCTGAGCCATTGCAATATCGACGGTGAGATACTATAAAGGTGTATGTCCTGAGACTGCGTTTTGTAAAACGGCGTATCTCATTTTGTATGCATTTGTAAAACGGTGTATCTCATTTTGTATGAATTTGTAAAACGGTGTATCTCATTTTGCGTGCATTTGGAAAATGACGTATCTCGATTTTGGGGCTAATTGAGATATTAGTACAGTCAGATTCAGCATAAAATTGTATACATTTTGATACCAAATATCAAGGGGTTACCTTTGTCTACCTTAATAAAAAATCCACCAGAAGACAGTAGTACTTCTTTGACGTGTGGTTGTAAGTGAAGGATAAAATCTTCAACAAGTGATTTTTAGGCTGCAAAAACTGTTATCGGAAGCCACACAATTATCCAAACCCCCTGTGAAAAAATCAGACTCCAAAATCAACTCGGAGAAAAAAATAACGATTAATAAATTAAAAGTATAAAACTGGGACTTTTTGTTTTTTAGTCCCTTTGAAAAACCGCGAATTTGGAGATACACCGTTTTCCAAATGCATACAAAATGAGATACACCGTTTTACAAATGCATACAATATGAGATACACCGTTTTACAAATGCATACAAAATGAGATACACCGTTTTACAAAACGCAGTCTCAGGACATACACCATTATAGTATCTCACCGTCGATATACGTTTATATTTCGAATTCAAAACAAACTAAAAGTACAGTTGAGGCTGATGATAGTGTCACAACCAAAGGGCAGAACTGCAAAACCATATAAGAAGTGGAAAATGTTGAGGAAAATAAATCGCATGAAAAAGTCGTTTATTCCACTTTACGACACTGAAATACTGGTTGATAATAAAATACGCAGATACATCTACACAGTTCAGTTTTCCTTTAGGAGCGATCAGTTCACCCTTATTCAGAACTCTAGTTTATCACCCGCAATTTTGCTACTCAAGTAAAAATGTTTACTCATAAATATTTAGTTGAGGGTTTTAAAGCGATTCTTTGCTTTTTTGCAATGTACTGTATCATAATTATTTTTGCAGTTCCCCTTATTCTTCTTGTTATTTATCGTACAGTACTTTCTTTGATTTTTCTATTTTATCATGGTGGAAAATTCAAACTAGTTGACTGCTCCTCCGCCGCGTATACAGCTTGGGATTCTTTTGCGAATGTGGTAAACCTAACGAGTTTCATTTATATAGATGGACCATGCAATATTGACAAGCTTCGGGAGCGAGTTTCACATAATATTTTATTCAAAGATAAAAATGGAAAGCGACCCTATGGAATACTGCTGAATTCTACAGTGGAAAAATTGGGGTTTATGTGTTTAAGCGATGAATCTAGAACGATTGATTTCAAACATCATGTTCGTGTACTACCAACCATTAAAAATAAGGTTTATCGTGAGCACGAGTTATTTGAAACTGTTGCAAACCTTGCAAATAACGAATGGTTAGAAAATCGACCTAAATGGGAGATTCTAGTTGCACCTCAAGTTATCAAGGATGGGAAAGTGTGCAGTGTGATTATTTTGAAATTTCATCATTTTTACGTGGATGGGATATCGCTTGTTCACTTTCTTAAAAATTGTATTACGGATCAACCCGCCCCAAAGCTGATGCTGGACCCTGTGAATCCACCATTTCCACCTGTGCCATTTTACGTGAAACTTCTACTCGCTTTACAAATATTTTTTATGGGACCCTACATTTCTCTACGACTTTTTGGAAACCAGCATGATTCTGTGTTTTCTGAGGGGCCGCTAACAGGAGATAAATTAATTGGGAGAACTCAAATGGGAATTTCAAAAGAGAGAATGAGCCGTATTCGGAAGTTGCATGACTGCAGAACCCAGTCTGTTTTTCATTCTGCATTTCTGGGCGCTTTCCAGAAAATGGCAATGAAAAAGGGAATTTTGCTTCCAGAGGAAACAATTGGAGGCGTGGTTTATGCAAATTTTCCTTATCCGGATGAGTACCCTATTAATAATGCGTGCTTTGGTTATGAGCCAATGAAATGCGGAATTGACGATCCGATTCAGAGACTAGCTGAAATAAATAAGAGCATGATGCTCTTATATTCGAGGAAATACGCGCTAAAATCCAGTTTGATTTTAATGGGGCTTTTGGGACTGTATCCGGCATCACTGATAAGATATTGTGTTCAATTCTTTAAAATGTCGTATTACATTTCAAATGTTCTTGGAACCCAGGAATATGTGAGGTTCGATGGAAATCATATTGGGTTGATATTTTGCATAGGTCCAATTGGAAATAGAATACGTAAGAATAAATAGTTGGAATACAATTGGGAATTTGGATATTTTTAAAATAAAATGTCTCAATTTTTTAATTTAGGCTACTCAGGAGCTGTTGGATTTTATGGTGGAAAGTTTCACTTTGGATTTCTGTTTGAAAAATCAAAGATTATAGGAAATCGGATTGAGTTGGAAGAATGGATTCGGCTATTTGAGAATGAAATTGCGGACTTGGATACCAAAGCAAGATAAATTGACTATAGTCTGAATTCAAATTAATAAAAATTATTGTGACTCAAAAACTGCATCAGCCTGTAAAATTATATTTACACAACTATTTTAAGGTTTTTGGAAACAAGTTTTCAATAACGTTGTATTCATTTATGTTCCTGTCTTTATTACGAAATTAAAAGGCTTCACAAACTTTTTTCCCTATTTCGGCAGTTAAAAAATCCGGTTGAGTATTCGCATTGTAAAATATGAATTTTCATTGACATGAGTTATTCCAAACAGACACAAACTGGTTTTGTTTGGATTGTGCTCAAAGTATTATCTAAATCATTGATGACATTCAATTCAACGAAATATCAAGATAAAGCGGAATGCGCTGGTAAGTTTCAGCTGGGCAGGGGATTGATTTGATGAGAGACTAATGTTTAGCTACCTATTTACAGAATATCGATCACTCATGTGCAAAGTCTTATAAAAGTAAACAAGTTTCCAGAACAGGCCTTTCAGTACCTCGTCCCCCTATTGCAATAATTTCGTTTCTAAACTCATTAACAACAATAAGTTCAAACATGTCCAGAAAATACGTCGGAACAAATATCCCGTCAGTCCAATCCCCACCGATGGTTGCCATTCTCACAAATCTTGAGAAAAACATGAGTAAAACAAGTGCTGCTCGAGCCAAAATCCAGAGTCGGCATGCTGCTGCATTCCACTATAATTTACATGTTCGAATGTATTGTAACGAATATTTGTTAGCTTTTAAATACACGATATTACCAAAACACTCCACTCACCTTTGTGGACGCCCTTATAAGTAGAAAAAACAACCAAATTTGTAGAACAAACTCAACGATTTGTATTATAAAATAGGTCACCATCACAGAAACTGGAACCTCTGGATTAAAAACGAATAATAGAATTACATTGTGGCCGCCAAATTGCCACTAATGATTACTTCAAATATAAGTAAAAAATAAATCCGAAGGACCAGGTTCCCTAATGAACCAAACTGTAGGATGCTCCAATAACTGACAAAGTAGTGACCGGAAAAGTCTGAACTAACAAAACGTTTATTAATTCCCCAATCACTAAACACAATTAAAGGTTAATCCTGATATTGCTTAACAATATTATGGCTAAGGTTTGTAAGACCGTCGCTCTCAATTAGGACTCTCTAAACTAGGACTCTAATTAATTAAATCGGAGAACGTCATCTCCACCATGTCTCTAGCTCGAGCTCCTGAACTATACTAAACTAAATCTCTCGCGAGCCTCTCCTCACTTCTCGCACAATACCAAAATGTACATAAAAACGTTTCTACCTAATGCACAAAAGATACAGAAAGTACATAAAGTACGGAAAGCGCATAAAAATATACAGAAACAGGAATGAAACGAAATTTCTCCAATACAGATATTTTATCCTAAAATACATACAAAATCATGTCATAACGTATTCCGCGTCCACATTCTTCCCCTCAGATTTCTAATTAGAAATCTCATCTTCAGTCTTGATATCCAGCTTGGCTAGCTTCACAACAGGACGACGATAGACTCCACTTCCGGTCTGCACCACAGCTACACGAATAACTCCGTCTTTCCAGCAAAGGTCTCCAACTCGTCCAAGGGGCCAATGTCCTCGTCTTAAACTCTCGTCCAAAACAATGACAATGTCCTTTCTCCATAGGGGCAACATGAGCATGCCACTTGGTTCTTCGCTGTAAAGTCGGCAGATATTCACGCTTCCAGCGCTTCCAAAATAGGTCTGCCATCCGCTGTGCTTGCCGCCATCGCTTGCTTAATGTCATGTCTTTGTCATCAAATTCTCCTGGGGGTTGGATTCCACTCGAAGTTCCAATAAGGAAATGCATGGGTGTCAGGCCTCCGGCGAATCAGCATCAACAGGAACATCGGTGAGCGGTCTTGAGTTCACAACGGCTTCAGCTTCGGCAAAGACGGTCTGCAACACTTCCTCTCGGGGGTACTGCGACTTCAAAACTGTAGCCATTGCGGTCTTGACGGACTTGACAAGCCGCTCCCAACTTCCACCCATATGAGGAGCCGAAGGTGGGATAAAATTCCACACAATTCCCTTGTTGGACATATCTGCATTTATGTCATCTTGGTCGAGGTCCTCAATTGCTTCTCTAAGCTCCTTGTCCGCTCCACGAAGGTTAGTCCCATTGTCGCTATAAATTTCCTTCGGGAAACCTCGTCTTCCAATCATGCGTCGTATTGCCATGATGCAGCTATCCGTGGTCAAACTTTGAGCAATCTCCAAATGAACCGCCCGGGTAGTCATGCATGTGAAGAGCACCCCGTATCTCTTCTCATGTCTTCGTCCAATGGTCACTTCCATTGGACCAAAGTAATCCATTCCCACGATGGTGAAAGCTCGGGGTTGGGGATGAATTCGACAGTCAGGTAAATTTCCCATCATGGTGGAGGGGCTTGGCACGTCTAATCTTGCAAACTCCACAATCGTTCCAAGCTCTTCTCACAGCAGTGCGCAAAGATGGGATCCAAAATCGTTGTCTTATTTCATTTCTCACTAGCTCCTGCCCTTGGTGATTGAATAGTACGTGGAAATGGTGAACTAGCAATTTCGTCAGGGGATGTTTGCTCTCAAGGATAATCGGCTGCCTCAATCCATCTTCGCTCACTTTCTCCAAGCGTGAGCTCATTCTGAGAACTCCATTATCGTCAATACAAGGTGAAAGTGAGTAGAGCTTACTCTTCTTCTTGACAGGCTGGCCTTTTGATAACAAGTCCATTTCTTCTCCATACGACTCCCACTGGCTTTTCTTGCATAACAGCATCTCAGCTTTCTTCATATCCATTGGCGTAACAGCTTGTTGATGCTTTCACCATTCCTCTTGGCTTTCAAAATTCAATAAACTTCAACATCAAGGCAGTCGCTCGTACTAGTTTTCCATACTTTGAAAAACGGTCAAAGGCAGGAGTTGGAATGTCGGGCATCTCCAATGTTGTTGCTGTAAATTCTTTCTTCAGCTCCAACTCCTGGTCATCTATTTCGTTACAGTCACCAGCTTCCTTAGGCCATTCTGAAGGCTCATCCTTCAAAAAGGGAGGTCCGTACACCCAACGAGATGGAGAAGTGAAGTTAGTCGAACCCTCTCTCGTGGCGTCATCTGCTACATTCAATTTGGTTGGGATCCATGACCATTGAGAAATATCCGTATTCTCATGGATTTCGCCAACACGGTTTGCCACAAACATCTGGTAACGGCGAGCGTCCGATCTAATCCACTTCAAAACAGTTTGGGAATCTGACCATAGTGGATGGAATGAACCTTCAGTCCAAGTTGGCTGATGATGAACTTTCCTAGTCGGCTTGCAGTGAGAGCAGCTTGTAGTTCAAGTCTTGGAATTGATGTAGGTTTGAGCGGAGCAACTCTGGCTTTGGACATAACAATGTTTACATCAATCCCATCAGCTGATACAACTCTCAAGTACGCTACAGCTGCAAAGGCTGCCTCACTCGCATCCGCGAACACGTGTAGTTGAACTTCTCGACTGAAACTGCAATAATATGAGTAACAGCGAGGGATCCGGATCTCCTTAATCTTCGGTAAGTCGCGTAACCACTTCTTCCATTTCTTATAAATCTCCATTGGTACCTCATCGTCCCATCCGATCTTGGAACGCCAAACATGCTGTAGAAGGATTCTTGCTTTCACAGTATAATTATTTAGGAAGCCCAAAGGATCAAATATCAGCATAACCAAGCGGAGGATTTCTCGCTTGGTAGGGTGCTTCCGGCCATCAGCTATTCCATCTCCAGCACGTTCCAGTTCACACGAAAAGTGAAAGTATCCGAGGTAGGTTCCCAATGGAGTCAAGTACTCTCTCAGTGGCTATTTCAGACCATTGTGTTATATTCTTCATGTCTTCTTTTCCAGAATCCGGGCTGATAAGTTTCAACAATGGTTGTGAGTTGGAAATCCATTTTCCAATGTCAAATCCTCCTCTGCGATGGACTTCAGTGACGTCAGTAATCAGTTGATTAGCTTCCATAACAGTGTCACAGGAATCCAAGTAATCATCCATGTAGTGTTTCTCTACAATGACAGCCACCGCAGCAGGATACTCCTCTTCAAATTCTCCAGCATTCTCCTTCATGAGGTTGTGAAGTAGGTGTTCATCTGACTCATGAAAACACGACAGTGTGAAGTCATCAACACTGCATCCACGCAGCGGCCATGCACAATCCATCCTAGTCTCGTACGTGTCAACATGGGACTGTTTTCACCTCCCTCGATACCTCCCGAGCAACCGTCAAATGGATATGAGGTTGCCAATTAGGATTAAAGGTGATTCATCATCAATATTCTAGCTCCACCGCCTTCAAGTGTGGCCATTCATCAGTCAGTCTGTCATAGTTAATGGGCTGAGCTGGCAATTTCAGGTTC
>LJIJ01001566.1:0-41109 GCA_001718145.1 Orchesella cincta
AATTATTATCAAACAACGTGATATATTCATTTTATGCAGGATAAGGAAACCTGGCTATACACTAAATAGAAATGCCTTTCAGTGACGTGATATTAGAGAAAAAGTGAAAAATACATTCTTCACAAACAGATACCTACAGTTATACGTTGTTGATAATTTGGTGGAATAATGAAAACAAAGTGGATTTAGAAGTGCAATTTTGATGTTGGATGACTGTTATCTATGAAATAAATTCAGGAATATTTTACTTAACATAATGTTTTCACAATTCACTAAAAGCAAATCCGCGTACTCACAAAAACTGACATGAGACGTTTTGAAACTGTTATTGCTATGTATGGCAATACCACTAAAAGTAGGACTTTGTGTACTAATTCAGTCACTTTTCAGACCCTAAATTTAGGGTCCTGGCTAGTGGCTTCTGATTGGTCGATTCAAATCCCACATTATTTTGGATACTAAATTTAAGGTCCGGGACCCTAAATTTAGGATCCAAAACAGCTTTTTAAGCTTTAAAAAATAATATTTAAAAAAAGACACGATGAAAATTAATTTTACACGATGAAAAGTTTTTAAATTCGATCAAATAATTTATCGTGAATTAAAAATGCGGTTACACTTCAACAGTTTTTGTTACAAATTTTTTAAATTATTAAAATTAATTCGTACCCTAAATTTAGGGTCCGGAATTTTTGGACCCTAAATTTAAGGTCCCGACCCTAAATTTAGGGTCTGAAAGTGACTGTAATTACTGTTTTTATTTTTCCAATATTTCATTTCGTCAATACAGAAGCCTATTTTTAATTTAATTTTTAATTTAATTTGTTGTTAAGAGAGCTTAAAATGAGTATTACTATAGTATTACTATCAAATTTTAATGTAGCTAAAAATTATTTTTTACGACTTTCACTTTTCCAGACCAAATTTTCCAAACCATCCCTTCTCCTTTAGGAACAAGAGATCATTATAAATATATTCCATCGTGGGTTTTTGATTTTCATAAAAGTTGTGCACAACCATAGGAACTATGCTACTCAAAAATACTTTCTCATTTCCTTCCAGCCACTGCCTGATAATGGGAGAATTCATGTAAAAGGCTGTAAATGCATCATCCTCTTTGTACAAATCCGCAAATACGCTCAGAGTAGAATCTTTGGCTGTCACAGTCTCTTGCACTCTCTTTGTAAACTCGGAAAACTCAATAGTTTCCACTTTATATCCGAATTTTTCTGCTACATTCACAAATTCCTGGTCTAAATCCGGCTTAGCATGGTTAACATTATAAACAGCTGTTGACATACTCTCATCAAAAAAGAGTTGACATGAAACGTCCGCGCACACATTGACTGGAAGCATTGGTACAGCTATTGGCATTGATGGCATGACTCCATTTTTGAGGATAAACATGTACCTCAACAAAGAATGATTGTTTTCAGGTGAGCAGCGTCCCGTTTTAGATTCTCCAACGATGATAGGAAGTCTCACAGATTTGCATGGGATTCCCCTTTCCCCAGCTTCTTTCAGGAGGCAATCGCCTACGTGTTTAGAAATTGGATAGGCGAATGAAGTAACTCCATCAAAATCTTCAACGTTTGGCCAATTTTCTGAGATTTTCCCTTCCTTATCCACTTTTGTCACGGAGATGAGGGATGACACATGGAATACATATTTTAGTTTTCCATCACAAGCAAATTCCAGCACGTTTTTGGTTCCTCCAATGTTCACAGCTCGAGCGTCGCTAGTAGAATCCTTTTTTCTGTAGTATTCGGTGTGTTCTACGTGCGCTGCGCAATGCACAACGGCATCCACACTTTCACTCAATTCGCTAAAGATTTCAGGTTCAAGTCCTAGATGTTCCAAGGCTACGTTTCCGCTTACCAAACGAACCTTTCCCATATTTACCAGGAAAAGCAGCGCTTTCTTTTCAAGAACCTTTTGAAGACGTTCTTCCAGCGTTTCTTGTTTGGGTTGCCGTATCAGGCAAATTATTTGGGAGATTTGAGGATTGTTGGACAGTCTTTCAAGCATGTATGGTCCCAACGTTCCGGTGCATCCTGTGAGTAAAACGGTTTTGATTTCTCCAATCTTCCCGGCAACTTGACCATCGTTTGGCTTGATATTTTCTGGAAGTTGACAATCTTCTCTAATAAGGGCGTTCACTACTTCAAGCGCAGGCTTGACATTTTCTCCACCTAGTGCTCCTTCAATCAAACCTACAAGCATTTCCGCAAGGGCGTTTATGTTACTACAGTCCTTCAAAGTGCTTGTGTTCACCGTTAACCTGTTCCCAAGCAGCGATTGGAGAGAATTCTTGATCTCAACAAACATCAAGGAATCCACACCAATTTCTTGAAAATTTGCGTTATCATCGACCTTATCACCTTCGTCTAGTTTCAAGGTCGCCCTTAAAATATTCCTTAGCTGCTCCTTGATGAAATCCGTCTTCTCCGCAACATCCGTTTTGGAATCATATTGCTCCCAAAATTCATCTGATTTCATGGCAATGGAGAATTTTTCTGAGCCCTTGGTCCAAATACGATCATCCAAATATGTTGATAAATATGGAAGAAGTTTTGCCAAAATCACAAAGGATTTAATGTTAATTGCCGCTGTTTGAGGTCGCTGTGATTTCAAAGCGTATTCCAATGCTTTCACTCCTTGCAAATTGGAAATGGGATTTATTCCAGGAACATCAATTTCTGTCGCTACTCCAACTTCTCCCCATTGTCCCCAATTGACAGTTGTTCCAGGTAACCCCATGGAATTCCTGTAGTGGATCAAATTATCTTCAAACATATTTCCTGCAGCGTGATTGCACTGCGCAGGAGCTCCAAAAATAGCAGCACTTGATGAAAATGTGACAAAATGTTCGAGGCTGAGGTCTTTAGTCAACTCATGCAAATTAAGAGTTCCTTGAATTTTTGTGGTGAAAGTTGAACTCAATTTTGGCCAATCCATATTAGAAATGAGTCCATCTGAAATAGTTCCAGCAGCGTGCATAATTCCCCTCAAGGGAGGAAGTCCCATCTTCCCGATTTTTGATTTAATTAGCTTCTTGCACTGCTCAAAATTCCCAACATCCAACTGAACAGGGATGACATTGGCTCCTTTAGAATTCAACTCGGATATCTTGCTCTGAACGGAATCACTGGGTACACTTCTTCCTGCAAGGAGCACATATTTCGCCCCCATTCCAGCATCCACTGACAAACCACAAGCCGATTCCTCTAATCCACCGGTGTATCAATAGGTGCTCATGTCATTGAACATGGGACATACTAAAAAACCACAAGCAAACGCTTGTATCCAAACCATGCTTGTGTATGTATTTAAATACACAAGCAACACAAGCAATGCTTGTGTACGTACCCCAACACACAAGCATACAAGCACACAAGCATACAAGCACACAAGCATACAAGCACACAAGCACACAAGCATACAAGCACACACAAGCAGCACAAAGCACACAAGCAACAAGCAAGCACACAAGCACACAAGCATACAAGCACACAAGCACACAAGCACACAAGCATACAAGCACACACAAGCATACAAGCACACAAGCAGCACACACACAGCACATACAAGCACACAAGCAGCATACAAGCACAGCACAAGCACACACAGCACAAGCACACAAGCACACACGCATACAAGCACACAAGCACACAAGCAAGGCTGTCTTTTGTATCTTGGCCATGTAAAAAATGTTGCCACTACGGCAATAAAATTGCCGTACAGGTTCACGTAATGCCAGCTGTCTTAACATTATTAGCAACCTAAATCATGATGATCAACAGGCGTCTGTGCACATTGCCCCGTGAACAAAGGAAAGTGCTAATCAACATGTACTTTTTGATATTATTGAGTGCTTGTGGGGATGAATGGGGTAAAGTGAGACGTGGGAGTTAAACAGTTTTCTAATCACTAGATATTCCAAAGCTCTTACCAGAGGTAATTATGGGCTACAAATTGACTAAGCTTTCAATGTGAGCATTTCTGATATGATTTATTGCTAGTTTTTATGTTGCTTGCTGAATTGGGAGCATAATTTGAGGGATTTATCCCCTCCAAAGTTTCTCACTGCAATGAACACCTGTGTTGAAAGGAACCAACTGATGCTCACTAAAAAACTCAAAAACTGATCTCAGTAAAAGTAAATTCTAAAATGAAGATTGTTCTTGTCTGTACCAAAATACGAATTAAAACCTAATATACTTCATAAGTATTTCCTTTCCTGCTGTACTATCTCCGAGCCACTGACCTTATAAGGTATTGCAGCATCTCAAAACAGTGCCAATCCATGATGGGCCCTATTTTCACTCAACTCCACTTTCTTTCGCTACATTCTACTTCGACGATTTCGAAATGGATGACACCGCCTTCTGGATCAACGATCTATCTCCATTGAAAATCGTGGGGGACACCACTAAATCTTTATTTACCACATTTTCTCACCTCCCAAGCTTGCAACTGTTCCGACTCCATGCTGTGATCCCCCGGAAGGGACCCGTTTCCTCTCTCCTCCCCAAACTTTCGCCACCTTCCAAAACTAGAATCCGTCAATTTTACCTTGTGCCGAGACGGGTCCCCGTCCTCAGGCTTTCTCTTCACTGGTGTGAAAGACCGTTTAAAATCTTGTCTTGTCCTCTCAGGGGTCGTCCATTTCAAACGTAACGCTAAAATTGGCAATTTTCAGGGCCCCACCCACCCTTGTAACGCTTGTGTCACGCTAGCCTGAACCCACCCACCGTGGGTTCTCTGCGTCAACCCGTGATGATGATAAAACGGGCACTTGTTTCCAACTGGAAACTCTAGACGCTTCAACTGTTCCATTATCAAGAGCGAACGTCACAAAGGACCCCATTCGAGTCCTCAACAATTTTAAAGAGAGTCTCGTCAATTTAGAAATTGATTTGGTACTCAATCCTGATGAAAGAGTCGATCAAAGGGGAATGAAAAAGCTGCCGAAGCTCCGGACAACGTTGTTGAATATAAAAATTAGGTTCTTACTATCAATTCTTATATTGGATATTTTGTTTAATTACAAGTTGTTATATAGAAATAATAACATTTTTTTAAAAAAAGAGCATTTTGATACTATTGTACAATATTCAGCATTCAGTAATTGATTAGGCATATAAAACAGATTATACAAACACATCGATTCAAATATTAATTGTAAACTGAGCATACACATTACTACATAAGAGCTTAAATAATTGTTTTCTGAGAGATCTAAATAATGTTAATAAAATTTATAATACTTCAAGTTCATAAGCACAAAATTTTTAAGAATTTAATCTTTGCAAATCACGCAATTTCTTCCTTTGATGTACGCAGCGTGCAAACAGCCATTATGTGCGGGGCGTTCACAAATTGAGCATCTCGTAGAGTTTTTGTCCATCGGTTGTTTGCAGAGATAGCAGTTCTTTATCTTGAGATCTTGTGCAATCCAACATTTTCCAAACAGAGTCGCAATGATGTGGCTGCGGTACTCAGTTATATCTGGAATCTGTTGAAACGACCAATTTCTGATGTAGGCTTCGGCGTAAAAGCATACCATAGGACCACACTGAAACGCATTGGATCCAAATGATCTGGCTGCTGTGGGATACGTCACAAACCAGGAAGCCGAGTCCTCATAGCCACATCGTTTATTGAAAGTATATGTCAGAAGTTCTTGGTCTCTGGTTGAAATCCGAAATGACCCTTGTGGGTCAAACACTATAAGGTGAACCACAAAAATGTAATATAGCACATGTAAATGTCAACAAATCAATTCGGTATTAGTAATGCAAAAATCACCTTTTATAATTTTCTCCTGAAGCTCTACAATCATTAAAATCCAATGGCTTTGATTTTTGTTGTACGGGATAAAAAGAGTCTTGAGTTGCTTCCAGTCATAGTACTCCTTTGCGGGTTCATTGGTCCTATTTAAATCGTTGGTAAACATTCCCCAAGTGTCAATTCCTGTAAAAATTTGGCTTGAT
Organism: Orchesella cincta; assembly: GCA_001718145.1. Taxonomy (NCBI): domain Eukaryota; kingdom Metazoa; phylum Arthropoda; class Collembola; order Entomobryomorpha; family Orchesellidae; genus Orchesella; species Orchesella cincta. The sequence goes on from LJIJ01001566.1 coordinate 5,997, forward strand.
TCTGCTGCAGTTATTGCAGTAGTTGCCGAAGTCACAAACTCCGTGATTTTTAATAAAAATCCGGAAATAACTGAATCTACCATCCAGTGAGAGTTTTCGTAGTCTTCATTGAATCCAAAGAGCGATGATAAAAGACGAATTTCCGCTCGCGTAATTGATGGCTGAACTGATTTTAAATCAGCAAGGGTAACTGGCTCTGATGGTAATCGAAGAACCACTAGGGACTGGTTGGATTTAGTTAGTCGAGCAATAGGCGAATCATAGGATTTTAGAACGATTTCTTGGCAAGTTTTTCCTACGTAAATGTATAGGATAAAGGAAACGACCTGGTAAACTAATTACTTAAAAACATACATTTATAACATGAGCATTATTACAAATGATTACCCTTTTCTATAGTCTCAACGTCTGTGTCGATTTCCATCTCAGAAATCGATTGGCTTTCATCACTTGGTTGAATCACTTGCGGTAGGATTTTAACTGTCTTGCGTCCTATAGAACAAACACAAATGTAAATTTGTTACTCCAATGATAGAGCAGAAAACAATATTATATTTTCCTTCATGCACGTCTTTAAATTTAAAATACCCAGGCCGGATAAAGCTGACGGCTTTCTAATGACACGAATTCTGTTTCCCTGTCCTTTCTTTGTCCCAGTCGCCTTTTTAATTGTTTTACGATAAAGCCTTCCGATGTTTGGTTGGCATCGCTTGACCAAGTTCTTTTGATTTTCAATGCCTAATTTGGAATTTGTTTTTTATTTAACGGGTAACGTATTATTTAAGTGTGTCTGAATATAGCATTTGTATCTTACCACATGCTTTATAAACAGCGAGAAGGTGCGCGCACATTGTTGGGCGGAGGCAGGTGCAGGTATTCTTTGTAAGGCTCACCTAACAAACAAATTAAACATCTAAAATTATATTTTGAAAAAGAATGAAATTTCAAAATTCGTTGACGTCTTACAGTGTGTGGCTCCTTTCTCAATCCAATTACAACAAAAACGCTTTGCTTAGGAAGAAATGTTATTCTTCCTTTCTCAATAAAAAAGTCTGCAATTCCCCGTAACGTTGTCGTTTGTGGAATAGATGGGGACTTGTAAGTTTCTGAGGTAAGAAGCGATGGTGGAAGTTTCCCGTCAAAAACCAAAGGAGAAATCAATTTAGGATCAATCACGTCACACACGTTCTCAGGAATGTATATCCAATTTGGCGTCGGTGTAAACTGCGCCTTGGGTTGAAAGTCACTAGCTGTGTCCCCCTTACCTCCCTCGATAATTTCAATCAGCATGGATCAATAAATCCGCAATTCTTCTTATCCACAATTTTTTGAATGCACGATTCGCCGATTCCGCAGCGTTATTTGTGATTCCAGATGACGCGCTATAGAGATCAAGTTGTTCCAGCTTTGGGCGAAAGGACATAACGATATCACGGCTTAAATATTTGTCGTAATACTCTGCAAACTTTGCATCCCAGTTTTCAGCAAGATCTCCTAGCGTCTTCTTGTATACATCTTCAGATTCACAATGTAGCAATTTAAGCACGTCACGTTTGTACCTCCCGGATGATTCAGCTCCATATTTCGTTTTAGCCCATTCTCCAACATTCTAAATTAAAAAAGAATATAAAGTACCAAAATATTTAAACTTATATTATCTCGTCTTTGTTTTATACCAAGGTATTTACCCTTTACAAATGATTCCAACAAAATACATGAGTTGCTTCGGAAAGATGTGACTTGATGGCATTGATAATACTTTTTTCACGGTCAGTAACGATTGTGACATTGGGTTGGTTAAGGTGCATTTCGTCCTTCATCACCTTGAAAAACGTGTCATGAGCCTCCTCCCACGTATTTTCATGAAACATTACTGCAATTGGCGTAAGTGGATCGCCTTTGAACAGAAAATGTCTCGCTGTTAAAATCGAAGTAAAGAACTTCCCAATGTTGAACGTCGTATCATAGTGCAGAACTAGATGTTTCGCTCTCGAAAGCAGGGAGGACAAATGCTGTGACATTTCTGGATGGCTAACCACCATTATGACCGATTTGACTAAAACAATTTTCAAGATAATTTCAGGATGGCTCTTAGCAAAGAGGTAAGCTTCATGAATGTCATCATGTTCTTCCTGTTTCTTCAGCTTGTATTGGATGTATTGAGCTTGCTTCCTGTTCCGTGGGGACTTGGTGGGATGTTTCTCTCCATAAGTCACAAAATTCCCGTTGGACTTCCCTAATTGAAGGTAGCCGCATATAAAGTCTAGCTGTAGATTAAGTTGTCAAATATTTTGTATTAAAATATGTATTCATACCTGAAAGCCTGAATCGGGGATTTTCCAGCAATAATTTTTTCCTCTAACTTGTTTTTTACTGATGGATGCGAACGTTTGTGCGGCGGTCCTGATTTCGACTGTTTGGTGGTGTCTAATGAATAAAAAAGTTTCCCAATTTTCAATGAACTATTGTTACTTAAAATTGAATCCATTATGATTTCAAAAAACATTTAATCAGTGGTAAAAAAACATTAGAATACCAATTTTAAAGGAATCCCGGTTCTCGATCTGGTCATGTTTTTCAGCAGTTGAATGGGCCACCTTGTCTCCCATATCGTTTTGGAGTTCTCCACTGGAAAACTGCTTTCGATTTTTCTCAGGAGTCTGCTCATCATCCTCAAAAAGCGGGTAGCTATCGAAAACAGACTTTTCATCTTCGGCAGGAAAGTCTTCATCGTCAGCAAGCGGCTGCTTAGCTTTGACACAGTCTGGCGGATTTTCAGCATTACCCGGGTTCTCCTTCAGATTGTCTGTTTTATAAATCCTTTTTTGAGTTTTTAAGCTAAATGGAAGAACAATTTTGCTGCAAATAACAAACCTTCGTTTTTCTTGCTCTGATCCGTACTAAGTCCAAGAGATTTTATAGCGCGTACAGGGAAACCTATCATTTTTGAAAATTTTTCACGTTATTAAAAATCATACTTCTCATTATTGTTATAATAATAATATGTACCAGTTGGTGGTACCGGTCCCGTCCTTTTTCGGGCTGTTTGTTTCGTCCCAGGCGTACCATACCCTAAAGAATTTCGTAATCATTCAGATAAATTACGATTAAAAGATATTTTGGTCTACTTAATAAATACGGGACTGGCTATACCTTTTACTGAATACTTAATAGGAGTTTTTGCAGGTGTGCTTTCTCCACGGAGCTCTCGAAGTAGTTGAGCTGGCTGCTTTAATGGGGTTGGAAGCCAGTTTCCATGCGCAGGGTTTGACTTCCTCTATAAGTGATGATCCCCTTTGTAGTGAACTACAACATAGGGCCACCTCCAAGTCGTAACGTCTCTGCTACTTGAACCTGTATTGCAAACCAATTACAGATACAAATTTTGAAACATCAACCATGTATTTAATAATTTCAATTGATGGTACCGTAAGGGACGTATTCCTGACGAAAAAAATTTAATTTTTGCTGGTGTCGAAATAACTGGAAATCCGTTCTAGTACACCATGGCTCCTGTGAACGGCCGGATGTTTCAGTGTTCGCTGCATACTTAGATTCAGGTCATCATGCCTCCAGAACTGCGGTTGCGAACCGGCTTCAATCCTGTACACATAAACCTGAAAGTTAAACATATAAAAATACTCATTACTCGTCAGATATCTTTCAATTAAAAACGTCATGTCTAAAAGTAGCTCAGTTTTGTCTTACGGCGTTCGCTACCACGGCCGATCCTTGAGGAACTTCGGAACTCAAAAGGTCTTCCTTAGCTTTTCGAAAGATTTTCCGAACACTAGCAAACGACAACGTGTCACAGGTTTTGTATACAACAGCCATTTTATTCTTCTAATACTCTTGAACCTTTAACTCTACTGCACTCAACTGCTCACCTTAATACTGACCAACAACTTGACTGACAACAACTGACTCTCACACAATGCTACGATTTCAAACACCTGATTTTCTATATTTTTCTTCCTAATTTAGTCCTTCTCAAACACTGGGATCCAGCACACAACGTTACGTCGTAGAATTATTCTAGATTTCTCGTACCAAGAGAGAGCAAACACTAGCCTGAATAGGAATGATAAAAATATACGTTTGTGTGTACCGTGCTTCTTCCTTAAGTACTTTCTTGCATACCGCGTTTCACTTTACTCAATGACTCTTGAATTGTACATGGTAAAAGATTACAGGCAAAGCAACATGTCTAAGCTGCCAGTTTAACTGTGGAGTCAAGCAGTTGATAACTTATCTATCAATATGTTAAAGCGTGTGACTCCACGGCCAAATTAAGCGTTAATTATCAAACGATTGTTGTGAAGAAAGAAGCAAAACTTTATAGCTTAACTCGGCGGACAGCGGCGTTGCTCATTACCCATCATCCCAAAAGTATCTTTGTGAAAGCTACTGAAAGAAAAAATTTGGAGGATAATAGTTGGAGGTGGTGATGTAGACACAGGAAGGAACATTAATTGGGACAAGGAAGCAAGAAGGGAATAAAGATCAGCTCACTCCTGGGGGGCGCACGCTATTCATGGATAAAGGAAAGAACGCTTAAAGTGAGGAAATAGTGGAGCAAATATTATTATTGCTGCAGGTAAACCTGATTTTAGTTTTCAGGCACATCGCAATCCAAATAAAGGAGAAAGAATTTCTTTGGGGAAGGATCCTCCCACCACACTCTAATGTGTTTCGACTGTCCGTTTTGGTAATTGTATTAGTTCTCAAGGTAATTCAGTTGAAACAAATAAACTGCTCCAAGTCCCCAACATCCATCTGTTAAAACTACAGTGCGTATAAAAAATTGTCAAAACTTGATTAAAAGCAAAAACGCCAACGCCACGGCCTTGATAATTTGATTGTGACACGGGTAGAACGGATATTGAGTCTTCCATTGAACTGTTGCTCCTTTTCAGTTTCAATTCGCACGCATTGTGGAGAACGATGAGTGCGTGTATTCTCTATTGTTGTTTAGCGACACTTTTTTGTCACAACTTACAACCGTGCCTCTCGGGCAAACGAAAGTTTAAACTTTTGGCATCAGAAAACGCCTCAAAATTAGTGACTTAACTCTGTTTCTTCCAGATTTAACAGTCGGTGAGAGGAAAGTCTTGAAGCCACGATAATCCATCACTTCAACGTGAAAACTCTTTATGAAAGGTTCGTGGAAATAGAGTTTTGCTTTATTCCCCCAAAAATCCTGATGATCCCAACCAGTGACATATTCATGATTTTCGGTCGTCCTAGATTTCCTGTTACTCATCTGCCGTCCTCCGCCACATTTGAACATCAGAAACCACAATATATCTTAGCAAAACATGTTTTTTGGATATGCTAGTAGTTTTACAGCTATTTTAGGCAAAAATAACGACTCTAACGAATGTCAAACATTATGTTTTGCAAAACTAAATATAAATAACGGTACTTACAGGGAATGTCTCAACATTAACGGTACCCTTCTGCTTTTTAATGACTAATTGCGTCTCTTAAACATTATGATTGAACATCCGTTATAATTTTTCATACCACTAAATGGTCTGTTTTGTTTAAAATGCGCTGGAAAATTGAAATCGTCAAAACAAAATTCTTTCGGATTTTCGTATCATTGCACCATTATGAACGTTTTGGCATCGACGGAGGGCGGTTTCTGTAAATGTAAAACACGACACTTCTTTGCAATTGTCTTGGCTTTCCAGTAAAAAAGAATTAAGTCTCTGTAATACTCTGTTTTGTCACAAAACTGTTGTATCCGAAGTACCTATTTTGACTTAAAATGTCGCAAATCCCCAGTAGGGGACATATTGGGGAACATTAACACCGGTCAAAGTTTACAACTTTTGTTCTAGATTATAAGCTCAATATATAAAAGACATAGAAGAGGTGTTTGGAAATACCCTTCCCGTATTCAAAAAGGTCCTCGTTAGATAGCCACAGAAGACAAATTTTTAAAATTTTGTGGTATTTCTTGTGCTTCATGTATGCATGATAGGGCATCAATGTTAATGACTAATATTACATGCCATGTTAAGTGTCAGTGGAAGCTCGTAATGCAGTGTCGCATTTGCAGATAAGTTGGACGCAAAAAACTAAATCGCCACGAAACGCAATTCCACCAATGACAGCAGAGAGATTTTTTTTACCATTCATTTCCATTCAATTGGTGCAACCCAAGAAGTTTTTTACGTCTTATTTATCTGCGAGCTCGGCTCTGCCGTAATGACAGGTTGAACATGAAAGGTCAGATATTTAAAGAATTAATGAACTCGCAATGTATTCGCCGATTTTTCCTATGCTTGTATGCTTGTGTGCTTGTATGCTTGTATGCTTGTGTGCTTGTATGCTTGTGTGCTTGTATGCTTGTGTGCTTGTATGCTTGTATGCTTGTGTGCTTGTATGCTTGTGTGCTTGTTTGTATGCTTGTGCTGTATGCTTGTGTGCTTGTATGCTTGTGTGCTTGTATGCTTGTGTGCTTGTATGCTTGTGTGCTTTGTATGCTGTGCTTGTATGCTTGTGTGCTTGTGTGCTTGTATGCTTGTGTGCTTGTGTGCTTGTGTGCTTGTGTGCTTGTTGTGCTTGTGTGCTTGTATGCTTGTGTGCTTGTGTGCTTATGCTTGTTGCTTGTATGCTTGTGTGCTTGTGTGCTTGTATGCTTGTATGCTTGTATGCTTGTATGCTTGTGTGCTTGTGTGCTTGTATGCTTGTATGCTTGTGTGCTTGTGTGCTTGTGTGCTTGCTTGTAATGCTTGTATGCTGTGCTGTTGCTTGTATGCTTGTGTGTTGGGGTACGTACACAAGCATGTTTGTGGATACAAGCGTTGCTTGTGGTTTTTAGTATGTCCCGTACATAATCATTAACTCGTTCGGTAACTTTTCACAAAGGACCTACTCACCTTATTTTCCACTTCTCATCTGAAATATAATGATGGAGTAAGTGACAATCACGCTAAGAACCTAAACAACAATACCGTTTAAATTTGATTAGAATCTATAATTATTATTAACTGGTTACCGAAAAAATGAAACGGATACTTAAAAACATGGTTCTTACTGAAGCCAGAAATCCATAGGTAACGGAAAAGAATCGGGAGGATAGAGCAATAGGCTGCAAGCTTATCTCGTTTTTTATCGCCATCAACTGCAGATTGTTGTTAAGAATTCTGAAATTTTCGCCAAATTTCCTAATTTCTATCACTGTAAGTTCATCCCGTTGGTTTACAGTAACCACATTTAAATTCAGGCCCAATTCGTCAAGCCAGTTTATAACAGTTCGATTTACCTAATTTACGAAAAGAATTTTTCATATTTCTGAACACCCTTTTTAAACTAAGTCGCCTATAGTTTTATTACTTGTGAATGAAATTCAGCAGCTAGAAGAAGAATCGCTGTATCAAGTACAATAAACAAAGCCAAGGACCACAACGGTTCATCGGTTAGATATCTCATCAGGAGATCCGGAAGCTGTGAGTAGTACGCCGTGACAATCAGCGAAAAGCCGAAAAGCATTTCCCCAAACATATTGTTGGTGAGAGAAATATTCCGTTTCAAATTAAAATATATTTGTTGACCCTGCACCTGTAAAATGCTTTTTAATATTTGTCATGCGTTGCAAGAATTTTGGTTATTAAATAATATTATTACCGCTTGAATATCCACCGAAGAGAGTGCCAGAGCCATTTGACATCGAAAGTTTTTGGCCATAATCAAGAGACAGCAGATAACCACAAAAAGAAATAAGTGGGTGACGACAAATACTGGAGCAGAGTGAAAACTTAAAGAAATGTCAAGAATTTGGCACATCGTTTTGTACGAAATTAACTCAGTACTTGTAAAAGAAATATTGTTATCATAAACCCATAGCTTAGCTGTCTGGAAGAAAAACTCAATGTGTTTATAGCTTCCGTACGCGATAAAGCCTGAGATAAGTATAAATCTTCCAAGTTTGTAAGCAAGATTTGCATGTTTAATCTGAATATCTGTGGAGGCGATTACTTTCAAAAGGTCATTTCTCCCAAACCAAAGTATTTTGAAGTAGAATACTACGTAAATCAAGAAACCAATTATGTGCACAAAGTTGAAAGAATTGCTGACGAGTTCTGAGTCTTTATCATATTCGAATCTGTTGTAAATTCGTAACACAATTGTTCCAATATAATAAAGGTCATTCAGGTGTAACCCCAAACAAATCACCTAAAAATTATACCAAATGAATCAATACATATTTACAAGAAGGAATGTCTAACTGCTTTTTAAATAAAACTACTTACACTGTGAGTCTTGTAGCTAACGAGAAAGTAGTTTTGAGATATTGAATCCCATTTGACTCGAAACGGTACCATTAGACAGAAGAAAGAAGCATCGAAGAACATTTGCAGTATAGAAAACCTCTCTGCTCTTGGCGCTCTTTGAATCGACAATGGTTTCATGTTTTAAATTTTTTTTAGTGGTAGACACAAATTTATATTTTTGTCAACGACGAGCTCTATTATATGACAGTTTCTGCAAACTACAGTTTTTAATCTGGAGAATGGTGGATTAAAACTATGCCAGTAAACAATCATCACTCACTGGTGTATTGGAAATTATAATAAACAGCAATTACAAATAATACTTTATTAAAACATTTTAAACTGCTTTATTTTCAAGGTAAAGCACTTGTAATTGAAATTTGTAGAAGGCGTGCATGTACGAAATGATTTGAGATGGTATGTTATATTTTTAAAATATTAAACTGCAAAATTCATCAACGCCTTTTAAAATTAAAAGTATTACTTAATCATCTAAGTGGTTTTTCTGCATTTGAAGCACAATAATTGAATACGTAATAATAACGCTTAGCACCTGAAATCAGAAATGAGATGAATTAACTTATTTCCGAAAATCATCTGAAAAAATAGAAAAAATATTAACTGAATTTATGTCTTACAGAGCTTAGTAATCTATATGTAATCGGAAAATATTTGCATGATAATGCTAATGGCTGTGTTTGCATTTCACTTTTGATAGCCATCAGTTTTAAACTCCTTTTAATTCTATTGGCGTCTCCAGTTTCTTGCCCGCATTGGAAGCAGAGTTTTGTGGGAGAATGGCTTCTAGGTGATCCAACATTTTTGAAACATTTAGCATGCCATGTCAGAAAATCATGAGTTACCTGAAATTTTAAGTTTAGTCACTAATCAAAAACTTTTTCTTGGTAATAGTTTGCATTTGTTCACGTGATCCTACTACTTTTGAGTTAAATTCTGCAGCTGTAACCCAACTGGTCAGGTTGACCACGAAATAAAACACGAGTGAGGCCACAGGTTCACTGTGCATGTTTCCTATACCCCTTAGAATATCTGGTACTCCACAATAGTATGACGTCATCACAACAAACAAAAACAAAATTTGACTTCCGATTGCAGCGTTAATAGTATCCATTTTTTGTTTCAAAATTTGATACACTTTAGCTCCCTACAAAGTTAGAAAATGTTTAGAAAAACAACTATAGTATCTACACCGTTTAAATCTTCAACTTTACATGATAAATATTTGTTCCGCAGACGGAGAGATCCTCACTAAATTGTCTCCCTAGTCCAATAAGACTGCAGCTCAACATGAAGAGAAATGAATTAACGACTACGTACATTGACAGCGCATGTACGGTATAAATTTTAAAAACGAAGTAAAGCTCCTTAGAATAATAAATTTGCTCAAAAAAGCTAGAGTTTGATTTCATTTCCAGAACGACGTTTTGCTGAATGGGTTGGTATGTGTGGTACACGTTGTAATCTTTGACAGTGTACAGTACAAAAGCAAACGCTCCAGCCAGTGATAACTACAAAAATATTTTTTAATTAATAGCTAAATTAAATTATCGTGGCTAAAATCTAGAGTAAATGTTTTTCTTACAAAATTGTATAGCCCCTTTGAACGTTTGATACGTATTTCAGTTGCCACAAGAACTTTGATGACGTCCTGCTTGCCTTGCCATATAAATTTGAGGAATAGGCATATTAAAAGATATGAACTGATTATGCTGGTAGATTGAAACGAGTTGCTGACAAACATTGTATTCCATTTTTGTGATTGCTTGATTATCGTCAAAAAAATTATTCCGTGAAAGATGAAAATATGGAGATGAAAACAGAAGCAAATTACCTAAAAAAGTAAATTGAAATCTAACATTTTTTATAAAAACATTTTTTTATATTATCTTTGACATATTTGTTCAAAATATTAGCTTACTCTTTGGAACCTATTTGTCATAAGAGTGTAGCTCCCTGTTTTTGCAGCTCGATTTACACGAAAAGGAACCATAAAAGTGTAAAAGCAGAGGTTGAAATACAACTGCAATAAAGAAAATGGTTGTTTCTCGGAAACTCTTTTATCCAGTTTCTCTTTCATATTGAACAACGTTTTTCTACTTTCTGTATCAGTATTCTTCGAAATCATCCTATATGATATTTCTAAAGTGACTATTTCCCCATGAAAATGAATTAGTAGACTGACACACACTCACACCGAATTGTAAATATTTATTTGCCTTGCTTGTTGACAAATCATTATCGTAATTATAGTTTCGTTGTTTTGTTTGGAAGTAATTATCTCGGGTAGAGTTTTCGTCGCTAATCAATGTTTTTTTGCAGCCACATCTTTTATATAAATTCTGTATTCTGAAACGATCTGCACTACCAGTGAACAATCAGTGTATTTTCAATTAGATTCGACTTCTTTAGGGACCACAGCTCATTTTCCTCCTCTCATATGAAATAATATTTCATATCATCATATTATGATGATTGAACATGTCACAACATGTCACAATTACGCTAAGTACCTTTAACCTTTTAAAGATAAACATTCATTAATGTTGCTAAATTCGTAATCGTGATAATTAAATAAACTGCAAATTGTTGATCCAAAAATTTATTCAGTAATTGGGATAAACTATTTCCTTTTTTTCTTACTGAAGCGAAAAGTCCATACGTAACCGCAAAAAATCTGCATGATAATGAAATGGATTGCAAGCTCATATCGATTTTCAAGTCAGTTTAAGAACATACAAACATTTCACATTCTTGTATTCTTCCCTACAGAGTTCCTGTAAAGCTATGACGATGTCGTGTTATCATGGTTATGATAATATTTAACTAGATTGTAATGTTGCCTCTTAATTTACTCTGAAACTAGATAGAGATAGCGCACTGTTTATTTATTAGAAAACCAAACGGAACAATAGGGTGGAGGTGTTTTGTTTAAAGAATTTGCATAAGGTGTTGCTAATACATAATTCAATTGGTGGTGAAAAGACATTTTTCATAGTCTAAAAATAGCTGAAATATGAAGTAAACTCCAATTTAACAAGATACAAGGTCTTAGATTTTTATTGACACGACAAAGAAATTAGTTTTCTAACAGTTTTGATAAAAATACTATGTGCAAAAAATGTGAACAATGCAATTAAAAGTTTTGTTGTGCCTATTTTTCAGAATAAATACAAATCGTTCATGAAAAGTAGTGCAGCTTCAAAATCTAGCCCATTGGATGTATACGGTTATTTTCCAATCCTCATTTGAAATATAATGATTGCATACGTAACAATCACACCAAGCACCTAAAATTTTTTTAAAAATATTTTTTTCAACCAGAACTGAACAGGAAATTAAATATTTTATATGTTGCTCACAGATCCCAACAGCCCATACGTCACAGAAAAGAACCTGCAAGATAAAGCAATCGGCTGCAAATTCATCTCGTTCCTAATCGCCATTAACCTCATTCGGTTTTCCAGTCTCTTTAGGTAGTCACAAATATATTTGGTTTCCAAATTGAACAGATTGCCCTCGTCAAAGTTTCTCCCCAGAACGAGGTAAATATCCATACCCTCTTGCCAGTCTGCAGAAGCCTGGTTAACCTGCGAGTAAATACATTTCTAAATTTAAACCATTCTCTCTCAGTTTCTCATAAAACTATTTTCTTACTTCTAAATGGAATTCAGCTTGTACAAGAAGAATAGCTGTGTCAAGAAAAACAAATAAAATTATTATGACAGTTGGATAATCAATTAAATATCCCATTAGAATTTCCGGAAGTTGGGCGTAGAATAATGTAATGGCAAGAAAGGAGACACATAGTTGTCCTCCAAATAGCTTGTTGGTCAGTGAAACCTTCGTCTTCAAACTTTGATGCCCTTTAAAGGCCTAAAAATCAAAAGTCACAAACTGACTACAAATTTCCATTCTCATTGATTGATTTTTACTTACCATCTCGGTATCCTTCTTTGCCAGAGCCAATGCCAGTTCCTTTCGATATGCGTCAGCAATAACTAAGAGACAAATACTCATTGCCCACGAAAAGCAATGAAGAACAGTGAATGAACTTGCCGAGTGAATGGCTAATATGACTTTAACTATTTGTAAAAAGCCTGTGATATATAGAGGTTGAGAATTTAAAAAGTTATTTCTTTCTTTCTGGCATTTAACGCTTGAATTTTTGCCACCGGATGCGTAGTACATGTAAATGCCGTATCCCAATACGCAAAGGATTCCGGCAACTCTTCCAATGTTAAAAATTAGCTTTGCTTCCTTGATACGAATGTCAGTAAATTTTATAAACTTCAAGAGTTCCTTTCTTTCAAACCAGATCATTTTGAAAAATAGGATAAGATAAATGCACAGTCCAATGTTGTGTGCAAAACTAAACGAGTTGCTAACATACTCAATGTCCTTCCCCCCATATTTAGTGTACACACCCATTAAATTGTTAAGCGAAACAAACGCTACATTGACATGTAACCCGAGGCATATCACCTGAAATCCAAAACCTTTCAGTAAGTAATCAAAGTAATATTTTTAAATATTGTATTTTCGAATTTAAACTCACGCTGTGGACTTTGTAGGAAACCATAAAATACGCCCCCGTAGACGTGTCCCATTTCACACGAAATGGTACTATTAGACTAAAGAAACACGTATCAAAAAACAGTTGGAACAGTGAAAGTTTATCATTCCTACAAGAATTTGCATTTGAATTCGAGTCAATTTTAGAAATCTGGGCTATCGGATGCATTCCTTTCAGTTATCCAAAAGATATAAACCAATTGCACATTAATATAGTTTTTCCGTGTTTCTACTAAAATAAATATAGAGAATGAGAAGTACTTGAGCTATAACGATATCTCATGGAGTTGTCCTTGGCTAATCTTCCAAAATTATTGGAAAAGAATTCATGTGGTTGAGGCGTTCCACTAATTGGTTTACATATGGCGTCATCACTGTCACTCATCATTAGAATTGCAAATTAGTAGCGCATTGAAGGCAAAATTGAAGGAAACAATCCATTGTTAGTAAGTGGGACTTATTTGTATTTGATAATTATTTTCTGATTAATTTGTTGTTTTCATGTCAGATTAGGTATTTCAGGTATTTGAATAATCTGATAAAAGGATAAACTGATTATATATTCGCAACATTCATTTCCCATTTCAATTAAAAAGAACTATTAAATACCTGGCAATAATACCAACAATCTAAAATTTACAAAACAATTACACATAAGTAAGGTGACATTAAGGTGGCTTCAATAACATAAAAGTTGAATTCTATATCTGAGATTTTTCTACGCAGATAACGAGCTATGGCTGGCAGTTTTGAATTGACAACATTATCCGAATTTTACTCTATTAATTTCTCACAGCACTGATCAAGTTGTTCGGAGAAAGTACTATATACTACGAGTTGGTTAAACTGGTGCATGATTTGAACTTTATCCATTCCATAAAAGTTTATTTCCCACCTCTCGTTTGAAATATAATGATTGAATACGTAACAATAACGCCAAGCACCTAAAAATTAACAAAAACATGCATTCTTATTTCTTAGTCTTGCGGGATAACTAAACAATGAACATTTTTAATTGTTCCTTACTGAACCCAACAGACAATACGTCACGGAAAAGAATCTACAAGATAGAGCAATAGTCCGCAAGTTCATTTCGTTCATAATCGTCATTAACTTCATTCGGTTATCAAGACTCTTTATGTATTCGCCAATGTCCTTGGTTTCCAACTTGTAAAGATTGTACTCATGTAACCTATTCTTCAGAACAGTATAAGTATTCATTTGATCCTGCCAGTCCGCTGAAGCCTGGTTGACCTTGGAAAACCAAATTATTTTAAGTTTGAACAGCTCTCTGTCATAGTTTCCCATTAGTTTTTAATTTTCTTACTTGTAAATGAAATTCGGCTTGCAAAATAAGAATGGTTGTGTCAAGAACAATAAAAACCACTATGGTTACAATCGGATGATCAGCTAAATATCCCAAAAGAATTTCCGGAATTTGGGTGTAAAATGCTGTGATTGCAAGAAAAGCGCCAAACAGTTGTCCTCCAAAAAGCTTGTTCGTCAATGAAACCTTCATTTTCATACTCTGATATGATTGGAAGGCCTAAACGTTGAAAGTTCACAACTAATTAATCAATACCAATTTAATAAGTATTCATTTATTTTTTCGTACCATTTCAATATCTTTCTTTACAGCAGCCAATGCTAGTTCCTCGCGATATTTTTTTGCCAATCCTAAGACACAACCGCTCATAGTCAACGATAAGCAATGAAGAACAAGATATATGGTTGCAGAATGAATGCTTAGTAAGGCCTTTGCTATTTGAAACAAGCTTGTGAGTGTTACGGGTTGAGAATATAAAAAGTTGAATCTTCTTTGGCTGTAATTAGTGCTTGAATTTTTGCCTGTGTCAAATTCTTTTGATTCTTGCAACAAAGCGGATGCGTCGTACATGTAGATTCCGTATCCCATTATGCAAAGGATTCCGGCAACTCTTCCACAGTTGAAAATTAGCTTTGCACGATTGACACAAATGTCAGTAAACCCCATAAACTTCAAGAGTTCATTCCGCTCAAACCAGATCATATTGAAAAAGAGTATAATATAAATAAAGAACCCAATGGTATGTGCAAAATTAAACGAGTTGCTAACATACTCAATATTCTTTTCCCCATATCTATTGTAAACACCTATTAAATTTTTAAGCATAAAATACACTACATTGACCTGTAATCCAAGGCATATCACCTGAAATCAAGAACATTTGTAATACTTCTAAACATCAGTGAATTAATTATTTTAATTTTAAATTTAAACTCACGCTGTGGACTTTGTAGGAAACCAGAAAGTAAGTTCCAGTAGATGAGTCATATTTCACACGGAATGGTACTATTAGACTGAAGAAGTACGTGTCAAAAAACAGTTGCAACAGTGAAAGTTTATACTTTTTATGAGAATTTTTATTGTAATTCGAGTCTATTTTGGAAATTTGGGTTTTCGAAAACATTCTATTTCGTTCCGATGCCATTTGCAAAAGCCTGTTGATAAAATTTGTGCTACTTTTCTGGCTCCCCGCGTAAGTAAAATTTGATCTAATGGATTTGTCGATGACTTGCCTTCTCCAATTATTGCAAACAAATTATCACCCGTGCAGTGCCCGTCGTATCTCAAGTACGGCCTGGCAATGGCCCAGTGGTACGGCTGACTAAAAACCGTTGTTTATTAAAGTATTGCTAATTCATGCAACCAACAAACATTTTACTTGTTTAAAGTACAATTTGATTGACAGTGTCAAGTAGTGAAAGAATGCATTTTCTGCATCCGTTTTGGAAGGAAATGAGCACGGAAATGGACAGACCGTCTACTACTGACTCAAAAATCACACTATCATTGCATAGCCTCAAAATGTAAGAACGCTGAAACGGTGATAGTGACAGACTTGGACAGAGAAGCAATCGGATACATTTTACTCTCTACCACATTCAGTATCAAGTTTAATGATAATCTTGCACAAAATATGTACAAAATGTGGTTTACAAGCGGACCCGGTCGGGTTTGAGGTAGCGTGTTTCTAGACTGATGAAAAATTCACTAAATCGGAGGTTTTTTGTCAATTTCTAACAATTTTAGCCCACTTTATATTAATTTGGTTTTCAGAATTCGATCATAAAAATTTTAATCGCTCAGATCGTGAATTTTGTTAGCTTTTTGCGTGCAAAACTTCAATCAATCAAAACAGAAAACGTAGGAAAAACTGGCATCCCTTAACCTCTGCAAGTAAATTTTATTGCCTCGACCACAAATGGTAATTTACCGCAACCAAAATGACCACCTGTCATGCATAATCCAATGGGATGAATTATATTAGCGATATGTTTCGACTGAAATAAACTCGGAGATCAATCGACTTTCATATAATTGCTGGAATTTCTCAAGTAAAATTAAATGTTGAGAAATGGCTCTAAGCAAAGTGATGGTGGAAAGTAAAATTATGAAATTGCGTGCAAATATTTAGGTTTTGGTTTTTCAATATGCTGTTGTACTGTATTAGAGCATTTTAAAGTACTTATATATTTTTTTGGTATAATTTAGTGGTGCCGGAGGTACGGCTGGTCGGCGGTAACGGCCTGGCAATCCGTGTGCTAGTTTTGCGAAAAGCGTAGGCCGGGCAGCTGGTCACCCTTGAGGAATTTCTTTGGGGTTAATAAGTTTACATTAGTATTGTTATTTTAACACACTGCTAGTTATTAGAGCAGAGTATAACATTTAACGTAAAGCTGGTAGTTAGTAAATGTCGCACGATCCTAATTTTATGAAAAATATTAATTGCATAACTTTCTAATCTGTTTATTTGTTAGGCATGGTCAGTTAGGCTGCTATTTATATTTAAAAAAGTATCATTGAATAGATAATATTTACTCAAAGGCCTAAACAAGATATTCCTCAGGTTTAGGCGCGCTTTAATTCAGACCGCCGTACATACCGGTAAATTTTATAATTTATAGAAAATCATTGGGCAGGAACTATACCCACAGTTTGCAACCACGAGCGTTGTTAATACTGTTTTAGTTAGATGTCATTATAGAAAGGTAGCACGGCAAATCGGATATATATTGGCATCATTCCTTTCGTTTGCAATTTACAACGATTTAATAATTACGAAAACATAATATATATTTCTTGTTTGTAAATTTAATTCTGAGGCAATGATAGGAACCACCGTGTCAATCGTCATAAGATTTAGTACCGTTGAAACTGCAGAAGTGAGGTAAATGTACTTAAGTAGTTTCGTTTTAAACAGTTATTGTTCATCAAATTCATTTTCCACTTCTCATCTGAAATATAACAATTCCATATGTTGCAATTACGCTAAGCACCTACCAAAACATTAGTAACACCCATGGGTAATTATACAATAATGAATATTTAACTTTAAAATTATTTTTATGATAACACTATGAATATTTATATTTTGTTGTTGTTTACGGAAGCCAAAAGCCCATATGTCACAGAGAAGAATTTGCATGATATAGCAATCGGCTGGGAACTCAGTTCATGCTTCATTGTCATCAGATTCAAACTGCTTCTGATAATCGTGAAGTATTCTGCACAATCTTTAGTATTCACAGTTTGCAATTGCTGACCTTGTCGATTGTTATTATCAAACATTGCATCATGCACCTCGAGAGATGCCTGGTATATCTAAATTTAATAATTTAGTTTATTAAATTTTTATTTGTTTCCCGTTTAAATTTTTTATGTATACGAAAACATATATTTACTTGAGAACTGAATTCCGCAGCTGAAAGCAGAATAATAGCGTCGACAACAAGAAATAGAATAATTGTAACCCTTGAATGCTCAGAGGAATAACCCATTAGGACTTCAGGTAGCTGGATGCAGAATGCAGTAACACCCAAAAAGAAGCCAACCAGTTGCCCACTAAATAACTTGTTGATCAAGAATATCTTTTGCTTCAAGTTTCTATATACTTCCAAGGTCTACAATTAAAAAACAGCATAAAATTCAAAGCATTTATATACGTAAATACCTGAACAATTTTTAAAAAAAATACCTTGTCGATATCTTTTGCAGTTAGGGCGAGAGCCAACTCATTGCGAAAAGTACTAGCCATTCCCAATAAGCAACAGCTTAACACCAAAACAAATGAATGAGGAATCAGGACTATTCCTGCTGCATGGAGACCAAGTGCTGATTTGAAGACGTGTGTCCAACAAGCTACCTCGGTCAACCCGTTTTGAATATCTTCAGTACTTATTTTCACGCTTGAATTTATAAATGATTCCTTTATATCTGCCTTCCAGGACGATGAATTGAAGTGTATATACGTTCCATAGTAATATCCAATGATGTACAGAAACAGAATTAATCTTAAGAAGTTATAAACCAACTTAGGTCTCTTAACACGAATATCGGTAAAGTTAATTATTTCAAGGAGTTTCTCTCTACCTAACCAAATCATTTTAAAAAAGAGGGAACCAAATATTACAAAACCAAGAACATGTGCGAAATTAAAAGAGTTGCTGAGGTATTCTGAACCATTTCGTCCATAACTGTTGTAAACAATTCGTAATCCATCACCAAGAAAGTAAAGAAAGTGTACGTGCAAACCAAAGCACATTACCTGAATGAATACAATAAAAATTGAAGCTGTGGGGTTACATAATTTAGTTTTTCTTCTTATTCGTTTTTACTTTTATACTTACACTTTGGAGTTTGTTGGATATGAGGAAATAACGCCCAGTGTAGCAATCCCGATTCACCCGGAAAGGCACCATTAGGCTGAAGAAACTAGTGTTAAAAAGAAGTTGCAATAATGACAACGTGTCAGTCTCAGAAGGTTTTTGGACCTGTTCTGTTTTAATGTTCAGAATCATAATTTGAAACTATTGAAAATATCGTTTGTTCTCGTTGTTATTTGTAGTAATAACGCTTTATGCACTAGAGTTTCCAAATGGTCTACTTACACGACGGATTTCAGGTTCCTAAACCCATTGACACTTTTATGTAAAGTGTTAACAATTTATTTTTATTCGTAATTACGTGAGCAATTTAACCTTGGCTTCGTAAAGTAATAAAGAAAAGTGAACTTACTGAAAATATTTTCGATGGGCGTTCCATTTATAGTGCATTATGTGTAGTTTTCTTGTTTTTCTCATTTGAACAATGATAATTGAATACGTGATAATTACAATTTTTTCCCCATTTCCAAAACGAAACAGCGTTCCTCCTGTTGAATCTTTCCATTAGGGAACCTAGCCATCAGTTGAGCTATCAAGTCCTCAAGCATAAAAATTCTGATTAAAAGTCAGTCAAATATTGCCATTTTGGCTACACTTTGCTTTGCGCAAACAGTGGAGCTCCCAACGTCTTGTCATATTATAATTTAATTTATCCCTTTGCATCTACATCATTTCGTCTATGTCGAAAAGCAAAATGCATTTAGCCCGTAGCAACAGCTTTTTCTTTTCTCTCAAAAAATGCACTTTTCAAAAGCAGTTATTTGACTTTTCCAAAATCAAATCTAAAACTGACTCCAACTCCAAATTATTGTTTTTGAACTGATACCACGTGCTAAGTGAAGTTACTCAGATTTTGTTCCTCCTTTTTTTTCCGCCAGACAAAAAATTGTCAACTTGCATTCCTCCACTTCCAAACCGGCTTTAAAAACGAGCAACGGTCAACCTCCTCCAGAGGGTCTGGAAACCCACTGGAACTGTTTCCTCGCGAGGTAAGTGACATCCAGGACGAGAAAAAGACTAGCATCAATTCAATTTCCTACCAAGCAAAGGTGATTTACCCGTGATTAATTTTTTGTACAGATTTGGAGCAAGATTTTCCTTCCCCTTCCTCCTCCGACTTTGATGAGTGTCTGTCAAGCTGCTCCCCTCTGGAGCATCATGATCCATTCTCAAAAGCCAAGATTCATGCTACAGGCTGTAAGAATTTGTCTATTATCCTAACTAAATCATGGTTTTGTCGGAATTCCTATTCATTACTTGTTTGTTAAATATTGCAGGTGCTCCCGTTGATAAGCCAGTTTCTCTCACCAAATGAGCTTCTGGAGCTCCGTCTCGTGTCCCGCTTCTGGAAGGACTCCATTGACAGTTTCCTGAAGTCCAATCTTTCCCACACCGATGCCTTCTTTTTCTCCCCAGCAGCTTGGGAAGGAGATAAGATGATAGTCCGGATTCGGAATTCGTTTTGCTCCAGCTTCTCTTTATCCCTTCTCCAAAACCCGCATCAGTCGCCTTCAACCGCTCCGTTACATTCCAGTAGTTGGACAAGTCAAGAACGAGTCACACGCTCGAAGACTGGACAACCTTATTCCGCCAACTTGGCACTGAAATATGGCACCTGAATCTGAGCCTGGAGGTTTATGATGGGGATCATGAGGCACTCTTCTTTTTAACTAAGTCGTTCCTTCGCCACCTCCCCAATCTAAGGTCCTTTCGACTAGCCTGTTCCTGCTTAGCATTAATCAACCAGAACATTTCGGGTCAGAATGAGGAACAGCTTGCCGCCTTGGAGGAACTACCCTTACCTTCACTTCCCCATCTGGACTTTCTGGATCTGTATAATGTTCTGGAACCCCTTAAAACCATGTTGATGTTGGCTCTCAGCAATGTATCCAAGCTCTCGGTTCGGGTCCCTTTTAGTGAGCGAGGGGCAACAACACACACTCTTCCGATCAACGCCGGAAATTTTGTGATGCTCAATTTGGAGGAGTTTCAACTGACACCTCTTTGCCGAGCGGATTATCTCCAACTGTCATCTTCCTCTTGGCGGCTGAAGGCGCTCAAGTTGGATATTGAGTGCGAGCCCGATTACCCCATCATTTTCTCAACTATAAATCATTTTGATGGAAGCCTCAAGCATTTAGTGCTGAGCATCCGTCGTATTTATGGTTCAAGAGGGCTTCCAGAAGTGAAACTGGAACGAGGTGTGGAACTCAAGTTGCCCCAGCTGGAAACGTTCAAGATTACCTGCAAATGGCCTGGAATTGAGAGCATTGACTTCCTTTTCCCTTGCAAGATGCTCAAGAAGTTGGAGCTGGATGTTCGAGTGTGCCTCATTCCCAAAGTCTTTGCCCGTCTTGGGGGAACCACCAGGAAACTGAGGAAGAGGGTCGACTACTTTGAGCAAGTGTGCGCCTCTGATGTTTGGGATTTTCTTCCGAAGCTGGAATCCATCACAGTTGACGTTGAGTGGGGAAAAGGTAGATATGGACTTGATGTGGGACAGAAGCGGTTTAAGAACTCAAGGGGTGCTCTCAATCGTCGTGGAAGGAAGGAAAGGAAAGCCTGTGTTGTGCAGTAGGATACAGGTGAAATGTCTTCCCGTTGAAGCTTTACTCTCTCATTATTTATCGATTGTCTTTTTAAACATGAGTGAAACTAATTGTATTTTAGTTAATGAAATCTATTCGTATTTTAATTCAAAAGGTGGTTGTACTTAAGGTGAAAAAAATTGTTCATTGTGTTAATAAAAAAATGTGTGGAATCCATCATCTTTTCTTGTGTGTATCTATAATATTTACCAGAACTCTAAGTACTTAACTGTTTACTCATAACTAATTAATCAGGTTGGGTTGATTACTTGGACTTTTCACAATGATCGCCACCTCAGGTGGAACCAAATGCACGCTACTCACCTACACTCATGCCTTGCACCTTTGTTGAACGCTTTCGATTTCATACTCTGACCTGACGCAAGACACCCTTTGGTCATCCAGGATGACCTCATACTCCAAGACTCTAAGTAATCAAAGGAAGCAACTGGAATTGTAGCAAACACACGGATTTGTTGAATATTCGATCAAAATTCTTAATGAATTAATTGCAAATGATCAATAAATTCTTATGGCTTCTATCATTTGGGATCGGTTCATGGCAATCTAAGCAGGGACCTTCGAAGGCACTGATCAACAACTGAGAAGGAAGGTGAAGCAAAATCCTGCTCCAAATCTGTTAAAAATTCATTAAGGAAGTGGGGGTTAACAAATGGAGGTATTGAGAAAGCGGAGGAGTGTACATAGGTCTCTCCGCCGCGATCATCAGGCAAGGGAGCAACCAGGCGATTCGGGATTTGGCAATGGAGACCTTGAAGAACAGTTACGGAAAAGAGGAATCCCAAAATCACATCCCTAAACTCCTCGTTGGAGCATTTGGAGTTTAGGCTGGAGCTGCCTCCGTGTTTGGAAACACGCCGGTGGATGTGGTCAAGACCAGAATGCAGGTAAAAAGTGATACAAATTGCGTGTAATTAGGAGTAGTTGCCCTCTCCTTTTGCTTATCATGTCAATCTTTGTTTTAAACAGGGGCTGGAGTCTTCCAAATACAAGAACACGCTGGACTGTGCCATCCAAATCTGGAAGCGGGAAGGAGCCAAGGCGTAAGTTGGAGTTTTGAGGAGAACATTAAATGATTGCTTGGAAAGCAGGACATTTCACGGATATCTTTCATTATTTCCAGGTTCTACAAAGGAACTGTGCCTCGCCTGGGTCGGGTTTGTCTGGATGTGGGAATCACCTTCATGATTTATGACTCTTTCATGGACCTCTTCAACAAAGTTTGGACGTAGTTACAACTAGTCAGCATTAACATCTATGTGTTTGTAATGAAATATCTATTTTATGTGATGACCCATTTATTTACGATTGAATTTGTAGTAAATCAGAGCATTTCTATGAGTCTTTGACCTAAAATTAAAGTGATTCAGAGAGTTGTTCCTTCATTGATTAAAGTGCATTTTTCATTGTGAACAAAAGTATTGGAAACCCATTTAAAATTATTTATTTTTCCACACTTACATGATTCCAATTACAGGATAAACAACATACATTATATTATAGATTCAGTTCATAAGATTATGTACCAATTGAGAGGTAATGAAGCATATATTATACATTTTAAATAGATAATGCAGAATGGCCAAATAACTGGAGGAAACTTTGATTCACTGGCGGTGTAGATAAAAATTCGTGAGAATAAATAGATAGAGACAAAAGTAAGATATTAGAACGTTGACAGATGCAATCATTTATTCTGATTGTCCCCCACCTTGGGTGTTGCGGCTCGCTTGGAAGGAGAGGATTCCACCTTGGCGGATTGTCCAGTTGACCGCAGCTTGGAGTTGCCTTGAAGTGGGAGCATTTTAACTATCCGTGATAGTCCCAATGGGGCAGACGACTCTTTCGACTTGACTTCAGGGCTGACTTTGCGACGTTTCTCAGGTGTGCAGCTGTACACCCGAATCCCATCTTCAGGCTCCCCTGGATTTGGAGCGACTAACTCGCGGCGGCGCTTGGACGGGTTTCGGAGGGAAGCGACTGCAGACACGGCCGATTTGCAGAGATCCCTAATCTTGGTTCCTAGAGGAGCTGCTGACTCGATTTCCTCAACGGTTGCGGAGCAGGCTGTACTTGGAGGACAAGCAGAAAAAATAATGGTATCACCTCACTCAACCCTCCACATATCTAACTTTGTCAGAATCTACGCCGCAAGTCAATCAAAGTTTCCTAGAGTAATTTGGCCATTCTGCTCAATCTATTTAAAATATATAATACATATGCTTCATTTCTTCTCAAATGGTACGTATCTTATGAAGTGAATCTATAATATAATGTATGTTGTTTATCTTCTTTACTGCGGGTTCGGGTAAATCTAGAAAAATAAAATATTTCTAAATGTATTTTCAAAACTTTTGTTCACAATGAAAAATGCACTTTAATCAATGAAGGAACAACGCTCTGAATAACTTTAATTTTAAGTCAAAGACTCATAGAAATGCTCTGATTTACTACACATTTAATCGCAAATAAATGGGTCATCACATAAAATAGATATTGCATTACAAACACATATATTTTATTGCTGACTAGATGATACTACGTCCAAACTTTGTTGAAGAGGTCCATGAAAGAGTCATATATCATGAAGGTTATTCCCACATCCAGACAAACCCGACCCAGGCGAGGCACTGTTCCTTTGTAGAACCTGGAAAAAATGAAAAACATCTATGAAATGTCTTGCTTTCCAAGCCATCATCTTATTTTCTCCACAAAACTCCAACTTACGCCTTGGCTCCTTCCTGCTTCCAGATTTGGATGGCACAGTCCAGCGTGTTCTTGTATTTGGAAGACTCCAGCCCCTGTTTAAAACAAAGATGACATGGTAAACAAAAGGAGAAGGCAACTACTCCAAATTACACTCATTTTGTATCAGTTTTTCAGAGCTACCTGCATTCTGGTCTTGACCACATCCACCGGCGTGTGTTTCGAACACGGAGGCAGCTCCAGCCACAACTCCAAACGCTCCAACAAGGAGTTTAGGAACATGCTTTTGGGAATCTCCTCCTCGATAACTGTCCTTCAAGGTTTCCATCACAAAGAACCGAATCGCCTGGTTGCTCCCTTGCTTGATGATCGTGGCGGAGAGACCCTTGTAAACTCCTCCGATTCCTTAATCCAATGAAAACAAACTTTATTTCAAATTCCAATCAAAAATTAAAAAATATTTGATTACCATCACTCTTGATGATTTCCCGAACGCCGTGAAAGAATCCTCTGAATCGGGGATTGGGAGAGCGTTGGTCATTGATGAATTTAACCTTCACAGTTTCCATCGGGGTCACAGCAAAGATAGCTTCCGCCACCCCGGCGCCGAGTCCGCAGTAAAGTCTCTGGCCTGGAGAAAGATTCCCTTTTGAATCCATGCTCATCTTCTTCAACTGCTCGAACGCCCCAAACCTGGAAGCAAAGAGGAAGGTTATCAATGACAATGTAACT
The DNA here is from genome assembly GCA_001718145.1 of Orchesella cincta. NCBI lineage: Eukaryota > Metazoa > Arthropoda > Collembola > Entomobryomorpha > Orchesellidae > Orchesella > Orchesella cincta. The sequence continues at coordinate 30,628 of LJIJ01001566.1, forward strand.
TTTTAAAAACATTTTCAAGCGAAAAGTACTCACCTCACAGCGGATTTTGGAACGGAGCCATAAAGCAGGACGCTGAGACCTCGGTACAGCCCAAAAACTCCGTGATTCTTCACCGTTTTCTTGACACAGTCGATAATCCCATTGTACTCCTTCGCCCTCCCACTTTTCTCATCGAGCTGGAGCTGAGTTTTGACATATTCGGTGGGATAAGTGATGCAGATTTCAATTGCTCCGGTGATAGCCCCGGCGACTATCCCCTTCAGTCCTACGTTTCCACCTCCGGTGGCGGAAGCTGCGGCTCCGTGTTGACGGAGATAAGGACGGGATGGAAAAGGCAGCTTGGGTACTGTGGAATCCATTCTAAAATTTTTAAAAAAACTGGAAACTATTTTTGTTTTTAAGGAACCATATGATTTGTATTTTGGTGAAAAAAATATACTTAAAACATTGTATTTCTGATCACCATAGAGCTGATGTGAGGAGCGGGAACTATGAACGGTTTGCAAAACTTGCAAAAGTCTGACTGACTGACTGCTACAGAAAACACCAAAAATTTTATTTTCCTGTAGATTGTGTAAATATATATGCATTTCAGAAAGCTTTCAAAAACTTTGCTTTTCCGCACAATCTCACTTTCACCATATTCGGCATCAGTTTCTCTACTGGCATGCTTCCTAACACTAAAGCTGCTTTACTTACAAGATTACAAGTTAAATTATTTAACCAACCACATTCAATTAATATATTTTTTTAAATACCACAATGTAGCCGCTCATATTCGTTAGACAGTATCGAGCTAGTAGCTAAGTTTCCCCTTATTAATTAGCTAATACTCAGTCTTGTCTTCTTAACTTATTTAGTCTTTCGTCAGCGTTTGCTTACTTCGTATCTACTCGGTTTGTCAGCTAAAGAGCAGTGGTAGCCGAATCGAAATCCATTTCGTAAACTCCCATTTTAACACAGAAGAATTGCCAATCTTTTAATAAAGCATATAAATCCACAAAATTTCTGAAACTCACAATTTTTTCAATTTGCAGCACTAATCCAATACTCTCCCGTTTCGACTAAATCCCTTGTCATCTCCAAAAAACCATTGTAGCTAATATTTTCTGGAATATTGAAACTCTAGGCAATATTAGAGTCTCGAGCCATGCAATATCGTGCCTGAGAGAATCATTGAATAATTAATGTTCATTCTCCCAAGTTCTGATGTAAGCTTACAAGAAAAATCAATAGCTCATAAGAACTAATGCTAAATTGAAAAAAAATTTTCCATACGAATAATCTGCCAACTGTGCCAAAACAGAACAATGTTCGTTTTAAAAATCTTACTTTGTTACTTTGTTATAATCTTGAACTGTTGCGCATTCGCGTATAGTATATCGAGTATTGAAACTTCCAGCTTGAAGGAACTCATGGAAAGAAGTTTCCTATATTCAGAGCTGAACCAAGAAAAGAAACAGTACTATCACGATCGACACTTTAAAACTACACCCGCTTTGAAATTCGTGAGAGTGTCCAAATTAAATGAGTATCTTTCCCCGTTTGCTAAATGCTTTGTTCACATAACAAACTTTAAAAATGTTGATCTTGAGGTTTTCCAATTCCCGATTCTGCTTCGCCATCATGTGCCAACTCTCCTCGATAATGGCAGGCGAGAACAATTTAAATGGGTGCCTTTCAAAATGAACCTTACCAGCGTTGACATAAGGTCATCAACATGTCCGTATTCAAGCCTGGTCGAAAATTCCGATGGGATTTGCCTTAATTTCAATCCTCATAAATATTACATGAAGGCTAAGCCGTGAACTGTGAGCTCAATTGTTGTCCTATTTCCACCCCTTTTGGCTGAGTTGCACTTAAAGTATGGGGAAATTGAGGATACATGAGGACACATGAGGATACAAATTCAACTTTTATGGGTTTTAACCTAACCAATTCATAACCAAACCGATTTATTTAAGAGAATTCTCTTAATTTATATGGTTTGGTTATGATTCGGTTAGGTTTGAACAATAAAAGCAAATGTATCCTCAGAAATGCATCCTCAAATGTATCCTCAATGTATCCTAAAAATGTGTCCTCAATTGTGTCCTCAAAAATGTATCCTCAAATGTATCCTCCAAATTTATCCTCAATGTGTCCTCATGTATCCTCAATGTTTCCTCAATGTATCCTCAATGTATCCTCATGTATCCTCATGTATCCTCAATGTATCCTCAATGTATCCTCAATGTGTCCTCATGTATCCTCAATGTATCTCATGTGTCCTCATGTATCCTCCGATTCCCATACTTTAAGTGCAACCCCAGCCCCTTTTTGTGTTCGCAGAACCGACTGAGGCCCAAAATCGGTGGCTGCCTTCAAACGTTTTTAAACAAGTCAAGAGTATGGTGTCGAGATCCTGGAGATATATATCACTATCATAGAGACACTTTCCATACAAATCCCTTTCATGCTTGGATAATGGACGAGATTTTCGAAAATAATTGGGAACATGAGCACATTCTCCATTGGAGAATTCAACCGAGATCTTATCACAATTCAGGTCGACCCATTTGTTATCTCATGGAGCACTTTTTTCATGAAAACCCAAAGAATTAAAGAGAAAAACTATAAATTTTCAGAAATTTCAAGTCTAGCTGTTCCTAACCTTTGCAAAGCTGTAAGCATTCTCGCTTGTGATCCTGGTCCAATTTAGTATGCAATTGACTCATGGAAAAAGTTAACTGAAAAAAGGTTAGCGAAATTTTGATAAACTAATTTTAATTACCAAACTACATGGGAATAAAATGAAACCATTAAGTCTATTTTTGAAGAAATAGGCTTACTAAATTTCTCTATTTGCAAAAATTCCATTGACCGGAAAAGTAAAATGATGACCATCTGTACATGACCGATTTTCGCTTTGGTTCATGTCATTTTAAATTTTCAAATTCCACGTACTTTATGAGAGTAAACGGTATTGAGCCTGTGTTGTGTCAAATCAATACCAGTTGAAAACGTTAGTAGATTGAGAATGTGACACCCAGCCACCGTTGACGGGAACTGGACGGAGCGACGACTTTTCCTATTCCGTATTCCACATGAGCTGAACTATTTGCAGTTTGTGAGTTGTGGTCGTCCTCAAAAAAGCCACCTACAGTTTATTGAGCTGGTAAAAATATTTGAGATATGGATATGGCTCTGGTTGCTTCTTTTGTTAATGGGATTCCATTGCTGATTGAAATCAACAAGCTTGAATTAAATCCTGGAATGACATGGAAAACGCAAGTGAAAACATATTTGAAGAAATGCATTGAAAGTTTATTTCCTTTAATGAAAGCCCTGATCGAGCAAGGAGACCAATTTCTTAGTTCATCTACGGGCAACGCTCCTTGTTAATTCGGGGAATGTTTATTGCAGCCGCACTCGTTTTGAGCAATGCATACAAAGGTCAAAATGTTTTTAATTTAGTGACAAACCGTAAACCCATTCCTTACCACTATTTTCCGCAACTAATTCAACACAACTTTAATATTTATTCCCTGTCAATTGATCCTATGATACTCTTGCCCACCCTGATTTCAGGCAACTTTAGCGAAGTGAAAGTCAGAAGGCATGGTATCTGGTTTTTTGAAAGTGATTATGAAATTGAAGGTTTTGATTTCCGCGGCGCAGTAATAAACTCAGAACCTCATTTGCTTTTGAATGAGGATATTCAAGAATGAGGGTTTGTACACGAATGAACTGGATTTATATGAGCGTAAGAAGCCGTCGATGACAGGAAATATTTTTGTGGTGTTTACACTCATGCTAGTTGGTCTTGTTGCAGCAATTTTCATATTTTTTTATCGAGACTCGGGAATTTATAAAAAAATTAATAATATTGGTAGTCACTTTTGTGATACAGGTTATACGTTTAAGTTTTAGAACGGTTGTTGAGTTCAGTAAACGCAAGCTTTTTCGAAAGTATGAGACAAGGTAGGTCTAATTGTAAGATTAAACAAGGGCGGGGCTTACAGCACTGTGTGATGGTGCGAATCGGAAAAATTATGCTGCGACCAAACTTTAAATTTAAAATATAAATTTAATAATTTAATATTAACCAAAATAGCAGTTTGGTAGCAACAATTGTGTTTTTAATTGGAGTGACTGGAACTAAACGGTCTCACGTGCTCACGTGCATACTGTTCACACACACACACACCTAACAAAAAAGTACCTTAACCTCAAGGTCCTTGTGCATTAATGTAATTCTACTGCAAAATGACGAAGTTTTTTAGGCAATTTAAATAAATGGTTCAAAACCTTCACCATCGTTTTGATCAGAAATGGTTCATAAAAGTTAAATATCGTAGTTTTAAAAATAAAATTTATTTTGGAAGTGTTAGGCAGAAAGTGATCTAATATTGGACATTATGAAATGGGAATTCAAAACAAAACCTCCAAAATGACAACGCGTTGCAAAAATCCATTTAACTGGAGTTTCATAACTATTTCTGTAAGCACAATAGCGCGTTAATTCGTCTGTGAATCAAGTGAGTTAAATTTGTTCGTGATTATACTATATTTTGTTTTCCCACAAACTGTAGTAACAAGTAGTAGTAATAAACATCTGCAGTGCATCTGTAGTTTGATCTACAGTAAGGTGATTTTAAATTCGTTGGTATAATCTTGTTATCTCTAACAAAACTAATTGACTTTTCGTTGTTTAAGGCTAGCCATTATAGAGTTATTGATTTTATTTCTCGCATTACAAACTAGTGATAGCAGTTACTGAATTTTTTTGGTTATGTCAAAAGTGCTTACATACATTACGTCGGAGTACTTTGCTTTGTCACCCGGAACTTCAAATCTTTTCCAAAATCTGCCCCCTACGAAAACGTGTCCTCCAAATGTACCCATCGAAGAGTTTGTCCCCGCAAAAAGTCCCCAAAATGAAATTTTATGAATCGGCTTCTAATTCTAGCTAAATTTTAGCTAAAACTTATAGTTTTTGAAAGAGGGTTTTCAAAATTTTCGCAAGTATATCAGTTTATTTGCATGATATTCTCATAATCATAGGCGTCGCCACGAAGATTCGGGTGTGTGTACACGACACCGTTTTGTGTCGGCTTTGTACTTAAAAAAGCATTTTATGCTATTGCAAATCTGAAAATTTGATCAAACTTGTACAAAATTTACTATTTTTCAAAAGTTGTTGAACTAGCCGAAAAAGACAACGCTTACTTCTCCACTCCAATTTTGAACATGCAGATTAATAATCAGCTTATAACTGTGCGGTCAATTTGCATAAAATTAAAATTAAAAAAAGTTAATTGAGATCAAGTTTTACCATACATCTTGACAGTTTAAGAGCATATTGTATGCAAAATCCAAATTCTAAAGGTTTTGTTGGCCTTAACAAGTATAAAATCACAAAGAAATCTTACCAACCGAATGTTTTACTGAAGAATGCTAAAAATGTTTCTAATGCAATGTTTTTGATATAATTTGTTTAAATTAATCTATTTTTATCGTACACCTAGATAATATATTTGTTAAAACCTTTTTAAATACTTATGGTTAAACACTAGTAAAGTCAGCGTTTTTGTTGCATGTTATGAATGTCTTTAAAACATACTTTACGAGATTTTAGAACATATTTTCATACATTAAATAACCGATTTTATAGCATATTTAACGCGATCGTACTTATAACATTTGATTCTTCAACTTCAACGAAAAAAAGCGATTCCAAGGAAAGTATTTCTGAACAATTTACATAAAGAAGTATACTATATAAATATTTTAAATATTTCATAATTGGCTGACATTTTAGGGTGGAAACACAATTTTTTGGGTGTACATTGTACACCCGGTGGCAACGGCAATGCATATAATTTTCAACACTACACAAGCATTTTATGGGGCTGTTTGTTTAAAGGAATTCTAAACTTGTGCAAACTGTTCGTTTTTGCCCCCAGCAGAAATTTTTCATTAGAACGAGAAACATTTACGTTTTTCAAAAATACAACGATTTGAGGATTTAGCGTAGGCTAAAAACTATAGTAACCAGAAGGTTATCCATGAAATACATGATAATCAAGTTTGATGCTTTTTGTAATCACTGTTGATAGTATTATTTGTGCAATTACATGTATGGTTTGAAATTACAAATTTTGTTGTTCAAATTGTCTACAGTCGGTGTTTGAGAGTTAGCTAGAGTTAGCTATTTGCCAAAAATATTGAATTTTATGGTTAAATGCAAAAAATTTAGGAGGTAGTTTTTCTTTTGTTGCTGGAATGCAGATTATATACATCGATTTTTTACTGCTAAATTTTTTTGTCCTGTCCCCCATTGAGCATTTGGGAATCTGGTCACCCTAAACAAAGTACGTAGTCGGTGCAACACGGAATTGAACCACTTGTGCTCCAAATTGTTGAAACATATTAATTAACTGGTATTCCAAAATATTGGTCTTGAATGGACATTTTTGTTTCCGTGGCAATGGATCAAGGTTTTGAAAATGACAACCTTTCAAAAACTGATAAGGGTCAAGGTCACGTTGAGTTATGACATGTTAAATTGCCTAAGGTTTGAGCAGTTTTTTGAAAATTTGAAAACATCAAAATTTTCAACCTGATTTCTAAGGAAATTGCAGAAGGGTTTACAAGAGTTAGCAATACAAAATATCACCCTCCACTCCATATCGAACGAAGTGATGGGAGACTCAGGCTTTGCAATAGTCACACTCACAATCGGCCACAAGAGCATCACATTTCCATTTTAGTGATGGGAAGCGAAAAACGTAGGTTGCCTACTGGGGCGCGACTTTTCGAAAGACTGTAGTAAACATTGACTCAGGAAAAGGAGAAATGACTTCAACAAATGTTTAACAAAGTTGCATTCTTATCCGTACGTCCAGATTTTCTCGAGAGAATCAGTTTGGAGAAGTACGTATCAGTACAAGAGAAAAACAATCCAAAGCCAAAATCCGAAGGGATGATTGCAACGATTTCCTTGATATGCAAATAAATTCTCTATAGGGAACTACTTTGAATTTCTTTAAATGTATTGATATTGAGCTACCGGTTTCGCTTTATTTATCGCTTCATCAGGCTCAAAAATGTAGAGTTATACAATTAAAATTAAACGATTGAAACTTCATATTATTATTGTTATTCATGTGTGAGACAATTCCATCACTGAGCAAACAGTGCATCTTCTGACACCCAGGTGCGAAGTATTCATTCCAATTCAGCTGAGTGGAGAGTCAAAGAAAATTCATCTACAATCCTCATGCCCAACAAAAGATTATTGAAGACCATACTCATCCCATGCCTGATGGTCAGCAAAGAAACCAAATACATCGAGTTCTTAACCCCACCAAAAGCAGTAAATACATCTGCATAGATACATTAAGAGGAAAGGTGACAAATCATGAACAAGATCAGAATTCACAACGGAACCCTTTCGTAGTTGAAAGAGGAGATTCGCATAAATGCAACAACCAATAACGCAACCAACGATGATGAGAAGAAACTTGCATTCCAAAAATATGACAAATCCTTCAATATAGGCAAACATGTCTCACAGGAAGGGGAAGAAAAGCTGTTTGAAATACCGTACAATGCAAGAGATAATGAGCTGGTCGACAATGACAAGAAAAAAGTGACAAAAATCAATATCAATTGGAAATTGACCCAAAAACCCCACATACAATATCTGGGGGTTTTTTTGGGTCATTTCCAATTGATATTTTGATTTTGTCACTTTTTTCTTGTCATTAGTCGACCAGCTCATCTATCTGCTTGCAATTGTACGGTATTTGCAAAACAGCTTTTCTTCCCCCTTCCGTGAGACATGTTTGCTATATTGAAGGATTTGTCATATTTTTGGCATATGCAAGTTTCTCATCATGTTGTTGGTGTTAGGTTGCGTTATTGGTTGTTGCATTTATGCGAATCTCCTCTTTCAACTACGAAAGGGTTCCGTTGTGAATTCTGATCTTGTTCATGATTTGTCACCTTTCCTCTTAATGTATCTATGCAGATGTATTTACTGCTTTTGGTGGGGTTAAGAACTCGATGTATTTGGTTTCTTTGCTGACCATCAGGCATGGGATGAGTATGGTATTTGTTTTCAATAATCTTTTGTTGGGCATGAGGATTGTAGATGAATTTTCTTGAACTCCACTCAGCTGAATTGGAATGAATACTTCGCACCTGGGTGTCAGAAGGATGCCACTGTTTGCTCAGTGATGGGAATTGTCTCACACATGAATAACAATAATAATATGAAGTTTCAAGTCGTTTAATTTTAATTGTGTATAAGCTCTCACAGCCTAGATGAAGCGATAAATAACACGCGAACCGGTAAGCTCAATATCAATACATTTAAGAAAATCTCAAAGTAGTTCCCTATAGAGAATTTATATTGCATATCAAGGGAAATCGTGCAATCCGATCCCTTCGGATTTTGGCTTTGGATTGTTTTTTCTCTTGTACTGATACGTACTTCTCCAAACTGATTCTCTCGAGAAAATCTGGACGTACGGATAAGAATGCAACTTTGTTAAACATTGTTGAAGTCATTTCTCCTTTTCCTGAGTCAATGTTTACTACAAGTCTTTCGAAAAAGTCGCGCCCCAGTAGGCAACCTACGTTTTCGCTTCCCATCACTAAAAATGGAAATGTGATGCATCTTGTGCCGATTGTGAGTGTGACTATTGCAAAGCCTGAGTCTCCCATCACTTCGTTCGATATGGAGTGGAGGGTGATATTTGTATTGCTAACTCTTGTAAACCCTTCTGCAATTTCCTTAGAAATCAGGTTGAAATTTGATGTTTTCAAATTTTCAAAAAACTGCTCAAACCTTAGGCAATTTAACATGTCATAACTCAACGTGACCTTGACCCTTATCAGTTTTTGAAAGGTTGTCATTTTCAAACCTTGATCCATTGCCACGGAAACAAAAAATGTCCATTCAAGACCAATATTTGGTACCAGTTAATTAATATGTTTCAACAATTTGGAGCACAAGCTGGTTCAATTCCGTGTTGCAACCGACTACGTACTTTGTTTAGGGTGACCAGATTCCCAAATGCTCAATGGGGGACAGGACAAAAAAATTTAGCAGTAAAAAATCGATGTATATAATCTCTGCATTCCAGCAACAAAAGAAAAACTACCTCCTAAATTTTTGCATTTAGAACCATAAAATTCAATATTTTTGTGCAAATAGCTAACTCTAGCTAACTCTCAAACACCGACTGTAGACAATTTGAACAACAAATTTGTAATTTCAAAAGCCATACATGCTAAATGCTGCACAAATAAATACTATCAACAGTGATTACAAAAGCATCAAACTTGATTATCATGTATGTCATGGATAACCTTTCTGCGTTACTACTAACGGCTTTTCTAGCCTAGCCGCTAAATCCTCAAAATCGTTGTATTTTGAAAAACGTAAATGTTTACTCGTTCTACATGAAAAATTTCTGGCTGGGGGTTAAAAAGAACAGTTTGCAACAAGTTTAGAATTCTTTAAACAACCACAGGCCCATAAAATGCTTGTTGTGTGTTGAAACATTATATGCATTGCCGTTGCACACCGGGTGTACAATGTAACACCCAAAAAAATTGTGTTCCACCCTAAAATGTCAGCCAATTATGGAAAATATTTAAAAATATTTATATAGTATCAGCTTCATTTTGCATCGTAAATTTGTCAGAAATAACACTTTCCTTGGAATCGCTTTTTTTCGTTGAAGTTGAAGAATCAAATGTTATAAGTAACGATCGGCGTTTAAATATGCCACTATAAAATCGGTTATTTAATGTATGAAAATATAGTTCTACAAAAACTCGTAAAGTCATGTTTTAAAAACGACATTCATAACATGCAACAAAAAGCGCTGACTTTACTAGTGTTTAACCTAGTATTTAAAAGGTTTTAACCATATATTATTAGGGTGTACGATAAAATAGATTAAAATTTAAACCAAATTATATACAAAACATTGGCATTGAAACCCATTTTAGCCATTCCTTCCAGTAAAATTTCGTTGGTAAAGATTCTTTGTGATTTTTCATACTTGTTTAAGGCCACAAAACCTTTGAATTTGGAATTTTGCTACAATATGCTCTTAAACTGTCAAGATGTAATGGTAAAACTTGATCTCAATTACTTTTTTAATTTTAATTTTTGCAAATTGAACCGCACAGTTATAAGCTGATTATTACTGCTGTTCAAAATTGAAGGTGGAGAAAGTAACGTTGTCTTTTTTGTTCGGCTAGTTTCAAAACAACTTTGAAAAATAGTAATTTTGTACAAGTTTGTCCAATTTTCAGATTTGCAAAGCAATAAAAAAGCTATTTTTAAGTACAAAGCCGACACAAAACGGTGTCGTGTACACACAACCCGAATCTTCGTGGCGACAGCCCTATGATTATGAAGAATATCATGCAAATAAACTGATATACTTGCGAAAAATTTTGAAAACCCTCTTTCAA